>CAKKLC010007981.1:18519-32810 GCA_918559645.1 Ceratonova shasta | reverse complement strand
GAAGATAGGATAATATTATTGACGTTGGATAATGCTCCCGTTAATTCCGTGGGGTCGAATATAGCAACATTGAATTATTATACTTCCCGCCCAATGTAACTTCCCATATACAGCCTCTGGATCAAGGAATAATAAGGTCCTTTAAGTCAATTTATAAAAGAAAGCTCAACAACAAACTTAATCTTGAACGTGATCTGGAATCGAAAGAAACAAATTACGACATCATTTTGAAGTTTAAATCGATCAATTTACTTCATCTGAATAAAGATTCTTGAAATGAGGTTACAAAGGAAATAATAATTAATTACTATGAGAAAGCATTGAAGAACTCTATGTTGGATATTTTTAAACTTAACGCCACACCGACTGTTGAGCAGGATTCTAACGATTTTATCGACTATCATCCAGAAAATTTATCAGAAGATGAGACATTTGCTGAATTGTGGATGCCAAAATAAAAGTTAAAGATGTTGCTGAAGTTAATGATCTTGAAGACGGAAATTTAGAAGACGAATCGTCTTTAACATCGATAAACTTACAAAGCAGGAATTTAGGGATCGGCTAAAGATAATTTAACTTTATCTCGTGGAAATACAGCCCTAATTATTAAGCAGTTTTTACACTTTTAAAACTGGAGTTGAGAATATTGGAATCAAAAAGTTTAATACAATTCTCGACTATTTAAGAAAAAAAGAATAAAAAGTTGATTTTAAATAATATTTGGTTGTTTTGATCCAATTTGTCGTTATTTTTCATATTTAATTTTAAATTGTTGCCTGGTCTATTTATAATTTAGCTATATATTAGTGTTCATTATTTTTAACGAACTCTTTGGAAAAAAAATTCACCGTGGGTGTTCTTTATTTTGTGGGCAGACTGTATTACCTTACACATAGGATAAGAATTAAATTAAACTTAATAAAAAAATATTTATTAATTTTTTGTCAAACAAGTCGCAATTGTAAATTTATATATTTTTTAGAAGCCAAAATTTTTAAATGGAAACCTCCTGAAATTAGAAAAAACTTAACTAGATATTAAAATTTATGTAATATTTGTTTGAAAACATCAATATAGTTATAAAATATATACAATATATATTTTTTTTATTTAAAAAATTTTTCCCTTGGCATGAAAAAATAAATTTATTAAAGTCGATTAAATTCTCAAAAAGAATTTATTTAGAAAATAGTATAGAACTATAAAATTCTATTTTTACCAAGTTAAGAAATAATAAAAAAATTCAATTTGTTTTCACAAAACAAAATTTTATTATTTTTTTGTTGTTAATTACTAGAACATTGATAAAATAAAATTAGTTAGATTTTAACATTTACCAAATATTTCCTTTTTATCTTTATAAACTCTTTAATATGACATTTATCCATTATAAAAAAAAATTTGAAATGATATTTTAATCCGAAAAAATAGAAAAACCACTCATCTATTTAAATTTTCAATGGATACATATTTAACTAATTGATAGTGCTTCACAGCTTAAATAAGTAATATCGAACGTTTATGAAGTAAAAATTAAGTTTCAAGATACGAAATGATGACAATTTTTAAAAAAAAATCGTTCACAAATGTTCTAAAAATCAACTATCCCATTATTAATAACCTTGATATTATTTAATTTCTTAATTATAATTCAATTAATGATTTTAATATCCTTTGAATTATCGTAAATATTTGTAATACTTGATGCAGGATTTTCCATTTAACTTAACGACTTTCCAATTTAATTTAACGAATATTAAATTGCTAAAATTTTCAATCGTTTGAAATAGCTCTTAAACAGTGTTTAAATTTGAGATTTAATAGAATGTTTCAATTTGTTAAATAATTCCTCTATTGAATTTAGCTGAGTCATGAAAGGCGGTAAAAACACGAGTTCAGATAAATTCGATTCAAGAAATTCTTTATGATGATTGCTTTTATGAATCTTAGCGTTGTCCATAATTATTCTTCCATTGAATATTCCTTCATTGTGTAAAACAGTAACTAATTCTCTTAAAAAAATCTCCAAATAATGCTAAATTGTATGTAACTTCACTAATCTAAAAAAGCTTTATTACTGTTTTCATTAACACAACTCAAATTAATAAATTCTTTGATCTGATTGCTCGCACTGATTTCATTGCAAAATTTCAAACCATAATTCTACCTCGATTTATTTTTGTGCCGCAACTTATTTTAAATTCTTCAATTTAAATCAAAGTATTTTTATCTTTCAAAATATATTCATTGCAATATTCTTCCATTACATTCATCGTTTGTAAATTTTTTTTCTTGTTTCTGAGACTATTAAACACGTTTCAGTGAAATATTCACGGCATCCAAATACCTATAAATAATGCTTTCACTTATTAAAATGTTCAATTCATTTTTTATTTTTATTTATTCCACGCAAAGGTAAACTTTTATTATATGTAATAGCATTTTTAATAAGTTCTTTTATTTCTTCTGTAAGCTTTTTAGTTTAGAACTTCTTATTTTTTTCGCTGTATCTCTTTCGATTTTTTTAAATAAGTTTATTACTGAGACCGTCTTGTTTTCATACATTTTCAACTCATGAGAAATCAGTATTGATCTCTATTCGACATTAAATTCTCTTTAATGGTTTCTCTAACACTATTTTCAAGTTTATCTTCATATAGACATGAAAGTAAATATTTTTTTTAATTATACAATTTTAAAAAAACGTTAAAATAGATGCGAACCCTTAATTTACAAGCCATTTATTTATTTGTTTTAAATATAGATCTTTACTACTTTAAAAATTTTATAATTATTATCAATATAATTCTTAAAATAACTTTTTGACTATTAAAATAATGTAATATTCAATAAAAGTTTCAGTTTAACATTAATTTTTAAATTAACCAACAATTATGTTTCAATTTAAATTAACTAAAAGCCCTATCAAATTCGGCTGGTTTATTTATGACTTTTGTTTCCAATAAATAAATCTATCTAGAGATTTTTATCAATTATGTAAACCATTACAATTTTTAGATTAGATTTTTGTGATAAAATATTGCTAGAACTATATTTTTTTAAATAATTTTAGTTTATGAATTCATGTTTCTAACTCACATTCAATTATTTTTGTAATGAGAGCGACAACAAGCAGTCTACTTTCAATTTATTTAATTAAATTTTTAAAATAAATTATATTTAAAAATATATTCATTTAAAGAGATAAATATTATTACAAGTTTATACAATAAAAAAATTTTATACGATGTTAATCAGGTTTATGACAATATATTAATACCGAGATTCAAAACTAAAATTCTCTGAATGTAAAGATAAAAAATAATAATATTTAATACAGTAATAAATTTATAATATAAGTAAAACAGAAATTAATTTAAAAAATGTTTTTAAACATTTTTTTAGATCAATTAACTAAAATATATAAAAGAAAGTCCAAGTGTACTGCAGCCATTGATAACCTGACTAATATAAATATTATTGATTTTTTTTCGTAAAGTATTTGTTTAAATTGATAATTAAAATGCTCAGAATTTTTATAAGACATTATATCCGTCATGTATACTATAAATAGTGGTAATCTAGTAATAGTTAAATTTTTAAAACTTATCAGTATTATAAAAAAAATCAATTAATTAGATCCTAATAATTTTTCCTGGGTATTAGTCTTGAATTTTCGAACTTTACATTAATTGCTTAATGAATATTCATAGGTAAATATTTTATCAAAATTGAATTTTAAATGCACAAGTCTCATTAATTTTGATTTAAAGTATACAATCTATTTACGAAACCTTTGTATTGAAAATGGATTGGAAATTATAAGAGCTGGTATATTTTTTCAAAT
This sequence comes from Ceratonova shasta, assembly GCA_918559645.1. NCBI lineage: Eukaryota > Metazoa > Cnidaria > Myxozoa > Bivalvulida > Ceratomyxidae > Ceratonova > Ceratonova shasta. The sequence goes on along the minus strand of CAKKLC010007981.1, from coordinate 28,963 downwards.
AGATAAGAATCTTTAAAGGCAAAAATATTAAATAGGGAAGCAAACATAACCTGAAGTGGACTAAATTGATATTTAAGATGTACCTTTTCTAGTAAAACTAGACCTAGCTATATTTCCAAATCGTGAAGATGCAACAATATTTCTTATAATCAAATCTATATGTAAAAAATATATTTTTATCAGATATGAGGAAAACTCAAGTTAGCTCCAAATTAGGTGCTATTTTAACATGAAATTGAATCTACCTAATAATTTCGTAAACTTAGAAATAGTTTCTGATAAAGATATATTAAATTCGCATTTTCTAAGTACACATATAGATTAAAAATCTACAAGTGTGTTATTGTATGTTAGTTGATTATAGAAGGTTTATAGGGAAAAAATAACCCATTTCCAGAGATTTTGTATTTTAATTTTAAAACTTATTAGAGTAAAATTAGTGTTCCTCATTTTGTTATATTTTATTGAGGGAAAGAGCTATTGATGTATTATTTTTAATAGATCAAAATTGAGAAATTATCAAATTACAAAACAATTTTAAGATTATAAAAAAAGTTTGATTATCTGATATCATAAAAAAATCTTTATCTATATTCATGTTTGAATATTAAATTTTATGAAAAATGATCACTGGATAAAGTCCGAAATAAGCTTTAAGAGTACTGTTAGCCCTATGAAATACAAATTTTTGCAAGAAGTTGTTAATTTCAAATTTTCACGGAACCTACAAATAAGCTAATGTGAGAATCCTACACTTTATTAAAAACTCCTAACAAAATGATGATCAATATATTCAAATATAAGTAAAAGGTTTGAAGAATACTTTATGAAATTATTTAAACTTTCAATAAGTGATTAAAACTTGATTTCATTTTTATGTTAATATAATAGGGAAAAGAATACATGTGATTTATTATTATACCAAATGGTAAGATAATAAATGTTTTCTACAATATCTCAAATGTTAATAAGCTAATTTTATCAAAGTACAACAATACAGAGAAATTTATGATCTTTAACTAAATCCTTATTTCAGTATTATTGATAACAATAAACATTCAAAAATTCAAAATTATAAAATCTAATTTTAAAACAAAAATAAAAAGGTAATCTTTAAATTTCAATTTTAAATTATTGAACATAAGATTCCGGAACGTCTAAAAAAAGATTAAAAAAAATAAAATTTAATTAACAAATATAACAATTAAACGATCTAAATAAGGTTATATAAATAAAAAAATATAATATACTTTTTAGCAGTTGCTCTATATTGGTTTTCAACTGTAGGATCTAATATTCCATCCTTTTTTAACATGTCATTGCAATAATTAATCATATCTGGAATAGTTACATCATTATTTTCTCTTTTCAAATTCAACTCTCTTTTAAGATCTTCAATTTCGATTTCCGGATCAATCACTAGCTCTTCATTACTTGCTTCCATTTATAATAGTAACGATTTTAATTTAAATCAACTTATAAATACACAATATAATTTTTTTAATCTCTATTTTGAATGATTTGTTATCGGGATTACAAAAAAAATTCTCAGCAGTTTTAATTTGTAAATATTAACACTAATTTTTATCAAGTAAATTAACTTGGGTAATTTAAGACAATTAATTATTATTAAATTTATCTATGGATTGATTTTATTAAATAAATAGTTTTGGGATCATTGATGTACTTTAATTAAGATAACAAATTTTATATTCATTTGTTTTGTTTTTTGGAAAAATATATTTTTAAAATAATTGTGAAATTAGGTGAGTGTGAAAACACACATGTTTTTTCGATGTTTTTAAATATATTATATTTTTTGCACTTTTTACCTTAAATAAGACAAAATTATGTTGTTGAAAAAATGCTTGAAATATTATTAAAGGAATATATACTAAAAATAATTAAATTTGACAGTAAAGATTATTTCTATTCTGAAACATGCATATAGAATTTTATTAGATATTACTTAAATCGAAATTTAATTAATCTAAAAATTTTATTTTCATAACAATTTTATGATATTAATATAAATGCAAATAATTTCAAAATAAAATAATTACTACATGCACTCTAATTTTATTTATTAGACCATAAAATACATAAAGTTAAAAGTATAAGTGATTTATAAAATCTATCAAAAAAATGGTTTTAAAGTAATTAATGAATTAGAAGAAATAATTTTTTAATTATAAATTAGAAAATTAAAATTAAAATGTAAATATGAAACCAGATAAACCAAACTATAAATTCATAATATATAAAAAATTAACAAAATATAAATATTGTTTAGGAATCAATACTTACATGATAATTTGTTTTTAAATATAAAGACTTATTTAAATAAGTAGAAACCCTCTTATTTTTTCTTCAAAGTCATTAAAATTATTGTTTCTAAAAATGGCTTTTATATTTTTAAGCTGTTTTTCATCAAATACTTAAAGGTTTTAATATTATATATAGCTGTTAATTACTATTTTTAAACGATTTCTATAATAGTCTTAAATTTAGGTTATTTGTGAGAAGAATTATTTTTGCAATATTCTATGTAATAGTACTAAACTATAACATATTCATTCAAAATAGTCTTAACAATATTTTTCCCGAATAGGTAATTAGTTTTAGTATTTCTATATGTATTTATATGATATTTTTTTTAAAAATGCATTATATTTGTCTTAGTATATTTCACAATTAAATAAAATTGTGATTTTACTCTTTTCCTTGCTTAAATGGCTTTATAAAAATAGTCTCATTAGTCTTTAAATTTAGTTTTTTAATTCCTGTTTGTAAATTCCTATTTCTTCTATATTTTGGTCCTGACCCAATATGTATCTTATGAATAATTTAAGTCTCAAATTGTTTCAATTTCGCATATCCGTTTTTTTTTTATAATTTACAATAAAATTGTACTGTTAAATATCAACTAATTCTTAGTAAAATTTAAGCTATTATGCTAAGAATCATATCTTTTCAGTAGTTTCGTCAAAATTATTCTTAGGATATTAATTTTCCATCTAACAATAATAAATGAAATTTTTGGTTATCTTCTAAATTTGATTACAACAATTATACACTTGAAAAATAGTACAAAATGTAAGCGATTGAAAAAATTTATAATAGATTTTTTTGATCTTTTTATACTATTATATTTGTCTTAAAAGTTATTCTAAATGCTGGCAACTATTCGATTAATAAGTGAATAATTAAAATAATTTCTTATAAATTAAAATAATGCATTTGCATCACTTTTATTATTAATAGGGCAACCTTGTAAATGCAAAAAATACGAAAAAAATGCAAAAAACTTAAAACAAAAATACTAAAACAAAAATGCAAAAAAAATAATAATTAAAAATACTTTTTTTTAATTTAATATAACTGGAATCCTCTTCAAAATCAATTATATCGTCTGATTCAGAAATCGAAGCAATTTTATCATCCTCTACATTGTTATAATAACAAAGAAAGTATTTCAAGAAATTTTCCTGAACAAAGTTTCTTCAACATTGAAAAATTTCTTTCTACTGCTATTGAGGCTGGTGGACGATTTCCGAGATTTAAATAACGAGAAGGAGAAATAGAGCTATCAGACATAAGAGCAATAATCTTAAAATCATTATTTTTTAAACTCTGATCTAAATAATCTTTTATATTTGCTTGATCTTCTTTAAATTCAAGATTAATTATAGTAGTGTAGCCAGTTCTCATAGTGTACTTCGATTGTTCAAAATTAATTAATAATGGAATCAAACACTCATAAAAGTTTTTTAAGTCTACCAATTAACTTGTCAAACTTTGACATGCCATTGCTTATTGGGCTCTTTTAAGAAGTAAACCTTCAGGCGGAAAATATTCTATAATTGTTTTTACTTGTGGAAGATTTTCTGCATAATATAGCGTTTCTTTGATCCAAATAGACCATCTTGTTATTATTTAATCCAATGGACACTTGTTTTATTCAATTTTTGATATAATTAAACGATTTTTTGTGTTGCCATTCTTTTTGATGCAATAAGAAAATCTATATTTGAATATTTGTATTTGCTCTTCATTGCACAATTACGAATTAAATAGGTGAGACATTTTATATGTAAAACATATGTATATATGTTTTCAATATCATTTATCGCTTTGACCATATAAGTTGCACAATCTAAAATTATCATCTCTACATTATTTAATGTAGTGCGTATTTTTTTCTATTGTCTCTTATATCAATTGATTAGCCACTTTTGAATCAATATTTCCGTTTAATTTAACTGAGTCAAGAAAAAAAATATTTTCTGTAAAATTACACCTCCAGAATAACGTATTAGCGTATTTACGGTCTTTGATTTAAGATTCGGCAAAAATAATAAATAGGTTTTCATTCACACACTTATGTTAAATTTACAAAATTTTTTCTGAATATAGAACTTTAACTTGAGATCTCGCAACAGTTTCCGAGATCAATGGATGCTCCATAAAGTTAAAAAGATCATTTAATTTTTTATTTCTAAGTTTATAAAGAGGAATATCTTCTGAAATAAATGCAGTTACAAGCATCTTAGAGAACTCTGCTTTGGGATCAACTAAAAAAGTCTTAAATTTTACACTTAACGATGATTTCAAGACGGTCATACTTTTGAGGTGTCTTTTGGATTTCCTGTAAAAATCGATCACAGACTTTCTTTGATGATTTATTTTTGAGCAACACAAATTGCATACCAGTGTTGTTTTTGGACGCATTTTGAACTCCTATGAATACTTTCTAATATACTTTTTGATATTTTCTAAATCTTTGATAGATGAAAACGCCATTTGGCAATAATGTTTTTTGCATTTTGGTTGCCCTTATTATTAATAAGTTAACACAATTTATTTATAATAACATATTTTTAACTATTAATAATAAAAAAATAAATATATATATATTTGATAAAAATAATTATAAAAGTATAAATTTATAAATTAAATAATAATAGCAGTAAAAAATTTATACATAACTAATAATTGTTAGTATACAATTATTAGTTATGTATATTTAATTAATTAATTAAATTAAAATAGAATTATAAATCAATATTTAATTATAATTAAATTATAAATGTATATATAATTATAATAATACAAGTATAAATGTATGTTTGATTATGTAAAATAATACAATTATAAATTTATTTCTTTTCAAATATAATTATAAATATTTATTTGATTTAAATGATGATATAAGTATAAATATTTATTAAATTTAAATTATAATATAAGTATAAATTTATATTTAAGTAAAATTTTAATACAATGATACAATTATATTTAATTTAAACAGTAATACAAGCATATATGTATAATTAAGTTAAACAATAAAAAAAATTTTCAATTTATATTTAATTAAATATAATAAAATTATACATATACAGTCAAAGTTCAATCAAACAAACGTCACTTTTTGCAAAAAACACATTTTCGTTAAAAAAAATAACGAATTGTTTTTGTTTTTTTCAAGAAATTTTTTTTATTTTGACATAAAAAAAGAGCAGCCAAATAAAGTATTGGTTATGAAAAAAGGATTAAATTTTATTTAAAAATCAAGCAATAATTTACAAATCATGTGTTATATTATAACACAATTTTTTTTTTCTTGTAAAGAAGAAAGATAAAATTAAGCATGACTATAATTTAAAACAGTTATTGCGGTTAGGCTTTATACAAAAAGTCGGTAATGAGAAAGCCTTTCTTCTTCTTTTTTCTAAGAATTTCTTCTTTTACTTTTTCTATTGATATGAAATCAGCGCACTCATTTTCAATCATATATTGCTAAATTTAAGTTAGATTAGCTACGATTTTACTATAACTGACTGGATGCATGGTTTCATGCTCATGATCTAAAATTTTCTCATTGTAAGCAGTATTTTCATAAATGTCCTGTATCAAATCTAAATCAACTGAAATGTTTGTTGGAAAATCAAGATCACTTTCATTTTCATCATTTTCTGCGTGTTCAAAATCAATAATAAAATTATTCTCGCTAATTAACTCATGCACTTTCCAATTTTCCCATGTTTTATTAAAACAGTTTGTGATTTTTTTCTTTTGTTACTGAATTCCATGCCTCAACAAAAATTGGAATAATGTTGACTACTTATATTGTTTTAATTAAAGAAGCATAAGATTGATCATTTTCCTCTTTCAGTGAAATATTACGCATGAAAATTTTGCATTAATTAGACTTAAATGGGAGAATAATGCCTTAGTCTAAAGGCTGTATCCTTTAAGATGTTTATGGCAGCAAGTAGTGCAATTTTATGTTTGTAAAAATCGTATCTTTGCCATGTACAGGTGCGTTATCGAGTATCAAAAGAATTTTTTCATTTTCTTAAAGCATTTTTTCGTTTAATTCTTCCAACCAATCAAAAAAATTTCACTGTGTATACAGGCTTTCTTGTTGTTTTCATAAACAAGATTTAATGCTTTGAAATTGATGTTTCTAAATCCATGCGGAGTTTTTAACTTACCGATAATTAAAGGCAACATTTTTTTACCATTCTTGCTTATGCAAAACATTATTGTTAAGCGCTCCTTGGCGAATTTGTATGAAGCAATATCATACTGCGAGATCGTCAAAGTTTTTTTTTGAACACATTTGAAAAATAACTACGTTTTGTAGCAGCTGAAAATATCCTCTTATGCATATTGCTTGCATACTTTTACAAAATCTGGCCATGTTTTTTTAAGATCGTCTTGATAAACCATCCCTTCTTCGTCAGAAATAATTTTATACGTTATTTTAAACGCCTTTTTTAAATTTCTAAGCCAACTATTAAATACTTTTAAATTACTGATATTAAAATTCTCTACTATCTACATTACTTTATCTTTTAGAAGATCATCTGTTAAATTGTTATTTTTTGCACGTTTGTTGTTGAACCATTAAAGCATAATAGTAAAAAATTTTTTATTATTTTCTTTTAAAATGGTAATATTTTATTTTTTTGTGGCCGTTTCTAGAGCTATTCTGATTTTGTACTTCTTTTTTAAAATATGATTTATTGTTACAACTGAAACTTAAAATTTTTTCTTTAATTCATGTTGCGAAATTGTTGGATTTTTCAGCTGATACTCCAGGATTTGAAGTTTTCCTACCAAAGTATAGCTTTTTCATTACCTTTTTAATTTTTTTTTCTCTGATTCATTTTTCTTGGAGTTCGTTAAAAAAAATTCGCTAAATTTGTAAAAGTTGATTCTATAACTAATAAGAAAAAAAATTTTGTTTTTAAAAAATGCATATTCGTTAAAAAAGACTTTGACTGTATAAATATTTATATTTTAATATAATAAATAATAATAATACTATTATAAATTAATATTTATGCAAAATAATAATACAGGTATAAATGTAAATTTAATATTATAAAATTAATAATTCATACTGAATTAAATTAAAGAATAATACACTTATAAATTTGTATTTAATTAAGATTACAAGTATAAATGTATATTAAAATTGAAGTTTAAATGTATTTTAAATAAAATAATAATACACAAATAAATTTATATTAACTTAATTAAAAATACAAATATAAATTAATATTTAATATAATAATAAGTGTAAATTTATATTTTATTAAATAAAATTATAAGAATAAATGTAAATTAGATTAATTAAAATAATAATACAATCATAATTGTATATTTAATTATATAAGTTATAAAAAAAGTATACATCTTTATATAATTAAGTAAAATAGTCATAAAATTATATTTAATTATATAAATATATAAATTTTGATATAAATAATAATTCAATTATAAATGTGTATTTAAGCAAAATAATAATACAGCTATAAATGTATTTTTAATACAATAAACTTATAAACCTATACTTAATTAAATAATTATACACTTAAACACTGTTTCCCACAAAATTTCGTTATATTCCCGATCAATTTTATTTTTTTATAATTTAATCCTTACACCCATGTCTAGAAACAGACTTATCGATAATGCCAGGAAGCGAATTGTAGATGCTTATTTGATTGGTAGCAGTTGCACTGAAATCAAAAAAGTTCTTGGAGTCCCCAAAACAACAGTATAATTAATAATAAAAATGTGTAAAAAAGAAGGAAGAATAGTAAGTAAACAAAGAGGTGGTGTGCGAAAAAAAGCAAATCCCTGCAAAATCTAGAAACCATAAAAAATTGGATTGACGTAAACTGTGATATAATACTTTTCCGAATAAAAAATAGTTGTGGAGTCGAACTGAATTTAATAAAAAGGAAATCGATGCTAGATCGTATATAATAGGTTCAATTATTTAATGAAAAGAGTTAGTCTAATTTCAGATAAGAAAAATTGTCAGGAAACAATAAAAAAAAGATTATCATATGCTAACGAATTTTCATGATTGGAATTGAATATTGATGATTCTAAATTTTATTTAATAGATGAAGTTCCGTTTAATATATCAATGGGTGCAAGGGAATGTAGAATTCTTTAACGAAAAAAACTGTCCAAAATGTCCCAGGTTGGAACAACAAAAATATTTCTGTCTGTTATGCGTAATCTAAAACTGGTGTTTTTGATGATATTATTCAACCAAGATCTTTTAACCCTTTTAATATTTATTTTTTTTTTTAATTTTTGCATAATGTGGAGTTATTTTATAAAAAACGGAAAATATGAAAAATTTTAAATTTAATTTTTTTTTACCAAAACACAATTTAAAGAATCTGTAAGTAACATTAAAAGGTCAGAAAAAAATTTTTTAGGCCTCCAAATTTGGTAAATATTTAATAGTATATCAGTTCGACATCAGAAATTTCGAATAGTGAGTTAGAGTTGAAAGCAAGGTGCTGCACAAAAACCAACATCACATTCAGCACAATCGTACCGTCACTGTTTACGGACTTTGCTAGCATCCATTAACTTGGAAAAACAAAATACACAAATTCTCTGTATATTCACATTATTTTGTGTGGCAACGAATACCTTGCAAAATAGCCGGCGCTCAATTGCAAAGGGTAACCTTCAACTGTTTCTGGGCGGTCAAAATGAATTTGATGCTTAAGCAAACGGTAAGCTTCAACAAGGCGCTCAATGAGTTTTAAATGTAACTTGACATTAGTAAGTTTGTTCTCTCTTTGTTTCATGAATAATACATAACATTTCAAAGAAACTTTAATCATGAGATGACAGAATAATTTTTTATACCAAATTTTGTGTCTTTTTCATTGAACTGGATATGATGTAACTTCTAATCCGAAACATCTAAAGCACCAATGTTGGCATTACATTCGCAGATGAGCCTCGGCTTTTCTCTGAATATCACGACGGCTAACAACATCCTGAACTTCACCAGTGTTAAAAGTTTACATTATTGAAACATCTTTTTTGTGATACCTTATAAAGACCATTAATTTTCCGCAATATCACGTAACTGTTTGACCACAAGCTATTTTCTTTTTGAGATTTGCTGGAGTATTTTTTCTATTCAAACGCACAGTCCCAACTGCATCAGTATTGTTTGCAATTAGTTCTCTAAACAACTTTAAAGATGTGTAGTAATTGTACATGTAAAAAGTATAACCTTTACCAAGTAGATCATGTAGTTGAGTCATGACGATTCTTAATGTCATGAGATTGTCTTTTGATTGTTTCAACTGCATTGCTCGTCATATATGTGTGAATTCTTTCCATATATAACCTCCACCAAATTCACAGAAGAAGTAAGATTTCATACCAAATCGGGTTTGTTTTAGTGATATGTACTGCTTTATAGCTAATTGACATTTCCGAAGCATTAGTAATTTGTCAATTGCTATGATCTTTTCTGGTGTAAAAATTATTCAGAATGTAGAAACAATAGCTTCATGAAATGGATTAATCATAATTAAAAATTTCTCGTCATTCATTTTTGTCACTGGAAACGTTGTAATATCAACAAAATACAGCCAGCGCATCAGGATTAAGAAACGATCGATGGTCATAATACGCGGAATGTATGGTGTAACTAACATAGGCTTGGGTACTCCAATACTTTAAAATTTCGGGTTTTTGTACCAAACCTTGATGTAAAATTATAGCGATATGAACTTTTATTTAACCTGGATTAGTGTCAGTCCACTTTCTTAAACTCGATCTTCATTTCAGTCGTGAGTTTGTAAAAAGCTAAGCATAATTACCATTAGTTTCTGTTAAAATTGATTGAAAAATTTTACTAGTAACATATAGTTCGAAGTATACAAGAGGGGTCATATGGTGCCGATATTTGAACGTTGAGCCTAGCGTGCTTGTAAAAGGTAGTTGTTGTACCTTTAGTGGTACATTATTCCAATAGAAAGCATCTTCATCAGCAATTTTATGGTAATAATCAATCGTTGAATCACTTTCGTAATCTACAACCGAGCCGTCGTCTTCACCCTTACTGGAACTTTCATCCAAACTTTGAAACTCTGAAATATCT
>CAKKLC010007981.1:0-18483 GCA_918559645.1 Ceratonova shasta | reverse complement strand
ATATATATATATATATATATTCCGATTATCTAACATATCTTGGAGTAAAAATATTTAATGTTTATATAAAACACGAAAAACACAAGGTAGAAAAATAAAGATCTATCACGTAAATTATTGATTAATTTTAGTTCGCTATAAAATTTTCTATGAAATTTACTGTCCAATACTGCCAACTACGGAATCAATAGTAAAAAAAAACGAAATCGTGATATTACGGGCAGCATAGTGAGTGGATTGAAAAGGTAGCTGAAAACGTAATATTTTATTCTCACATTCTTTTAAAATACAGACAAAACTTAATATTACGTGCCGTACACGAAAGGGGTTGATGTTGTAAGGTTTAGTACTTATATTCATGCTATTTTAGAAAAGTTTGACCCCCTTATGTAAAGAGCACCGTATTGATAATGGATAGTGTTCGATTTCACTGTTCTGCCGTTAAAAGAGAATTGGTTATTTTGAAGAACCATTTATTACTGTTCTTACCATCATATCCCTCGATTTTAAACCCGATCGAAAATAAGTTTTACAAAGTAGAAACAATTCGTAGGAAATAGCCCCTTGGAAATGATAAAGAAATTTTTTGGATCCCTTCATGAAAAATTAGACTTGATTTCAAGTGAAGATTATAGGGATTTTTATCGCAAAGTGTCAAGTTTTTGCATTTTTGTTTTAGATCTGAACCTTTTATTGATAAATAAATTTACTTTCTAAATATGTTTTAATAATAATAATACATATATTATTTTTTTGTATAATAAAAATGAAAATGCTTGGGGAAAAAACGAAATGTGGTGGGAAACCCTGTAAATTTTTATTTAATTAAAGTTACAAGTATAAATATATATTTAAATTTAATTAATATAAAATAAAATATAAATGAATATTTAATTAAAAAAAATAATACACAAATAAATTTATTTTAAATTAATTAATTTAAAATGAAATTATAAATTAATATTTATTTCAAATAATAATATAAGTAAAAATTTACATTTAAGTAAAAATATGACTATAAATGTTTATTAGATTAATTAAAATAATAATACAATCATAATTGTATATTTGATTATATAAAATAATAATAAAAGTATAAATTTATATATAATTAAGTAAAATAAGTATACAAGTATTAATGTATATTTTATTAAAATTAAATTATATAAGAATATTTAATTATAATTAAATTATAAATTTATGTAATAATAATACAAGTAAAAATGTATGTTTTATTATGTAAAATAATACAATTCTAAATGTATTTCTATTTTAATATAAATATAAATTTAATTCAAATAATAATTTAAGTATAAATTTAAATTTAATTAAATAAAATTTTAATTCAAGTATTAATTTATATTAAATCAAAACATTAATACAAGCATAAATGTATAATTAAGTAAAATAATAAAAAAATTATGAATGTATATTTAATTAAATATGATAAAATTATTTATATGAAATATATTTTTTTATAGAATAAATAATAATAAAATCATAAATGTATATTTAAGCAAAATAATAATAATACACACATGTATAAATGTATATTAATTCAATAAAATTATAAATATACACTTCGTTCTCTTTTTATGCAGTTTAGAAGCTATGCGGTGGAACGAAAAAAATTTTATTCTAATTTCAAAAATTAATTATTTTTGGTGATTCACTTTTTCTGAAAAATAATAATAATAACAACTAAAACTCTACTATTACGTAATCAATACAAAGAAACTTAAACTTTTTTCTTGTATCGACATGTTTCCTCTTGATTAGTTCTTAAAAACAAAAGAGACGAAAACAAAAATACCTCGTTAAAATTGCGTGTTTTATATGCTGCATTTTGTTTTTATATGAAACTAATTAAAAAAGCCTGCATATTGGTAAACATTAGAAAATAAAACTTCGTGAAAGACGGTTAAGACCAAAAATCAGACAATAAATTTACTCAAGTGAAATGTAAATTTTTGAATAATTTTAGTGCTTAATTGTATATTAAGTTTTTCCTATAATTTTTTAGTCCTCTTTAAGAAGATGTTTGGCAATAATAAAAAACAAAAAAAAAGTGCAATTTTGCTAGAAACCAAAATTATAATTTTTGATTGCTTGGCGAAAGGAGAAAGATTAACATCAATAGCTTAACGTAAAAAAATTAGGCGAATCTTCTATATGAGCAATAAAAAAGATGAAACGGCAATAAAAAGATCAGTCAGTTCTGGTACAAATTTGAGTTCTAAAATTTCTTCATATTAGAGAGGCACTATAATAGCAAAAACAGAAAAGTCTCTCGTAATTTGGTTTGAAGGTTTAACTTAAAACTTAATTCCGTTAGATGGAGATTTAATAAAGATAAAAGCCCTTAAATTTTACAAGGAGTTAAAAGAATCAGAGTCATCTACATCTTCAAGTAAAAGTAATCCTCAATTATCTGCCAGCACAGGCTGATTAACTGGTTTTATAAAATGACAATCTTTTTAAATTCTAAAAATAAAAGGTGAGTTGGCTTCTGCAGATGAAGAAGCTGCTAGAAAATATCCTGAAAGGTTAGCTAAAAATTATTAAAGATGGAGGATATTGTGCCCATTAAGTCTTCTATGCTGATAAAACAGAATTTTTTTGGAAAAAAATGCCAACCCGTACTTTTATTGCAAAGTCAGAAAAAATTACCAGTGGTTTTAAAGCTGCTAAAGATCGAGTTACTTTATTGCTATGCACCAATGCATCTGGGAACCGAATGTGAAAGCCGCTGCTTGGAAATCAAACTTTTAAACCACGTGCGTTTAAAGGAAAAGACTTAAATACACTGCCAATACATTGGATGGCAAACAAGAAGGCCTGGGTAACAACGGCTATTTTTACTAAATGGTTCAATAAATGCTTCGTATTCGAAGTAGAAAATTATATGAAAGAGATGGGTCTCAAAATTCAGATCTTATTTACTATCGACAATACACCAGGTTATCCAAAATTAAGACATCTAAATATAAAGGTAGTTTTTCTGCCTCTAAACACAACGAGCCTAATGCAACCATTAGATTAGCAAACTATTTCAACATTTAAAAAATATTATGTAAAATTCACTTTCCAATTCATTTTCGATAAACTGGAATCCGATACAATAACAGTTACTGAAGTTTGGAAATAATTTAATATCTTCAACTATGTAGATCATGTTGCGTTAGCAAATGCCGAGATAAAATCACAAACTTTAAATTCATATTTGAAAGCTGCTTGACTTGAATGCATATCAAAGAGAAATGAATCAAATAGAAAAACAATAGTAACATTATATATTAATTCAATTTATAAGGAAATAGGTGGGGTAGGTTTCGATGATTATGGTGAGCATAATATAGAAGAATTGCTTGTGTACGAAGCCCTAAATGATGATGATATTATGGAAAGTATGGTAGATACTACTTAAGATTTCAAAACAGTAGATAGCGAACCGGAATAAGATATTACTCCACTGGACAAAAAATTACTTGAAGAAGACCTTTAACTTTCCGGTAAATTGGAAAATTGTTGTATAAAAAATAATAATGATGTAGAACGCACCTTAAAATTTCAACGTGATCTGAAATGTTGTATGTATGGATACAGATAACTCTACAAGGAACTAGTTAAGCCATCACAGCGTTTTATTACTGACTACCTTGTCAAAGATAAAATAATCACTGAAGTTATTCATGAAGCACTACCTTGTAGATCTAATGACGTAATTTTATCTTCAAGTAATATACGTGATCTTGCACTAATCCGCAAACGGGTTCGCGCATTATCAGACAGCAAATAATGATGAAAACGTTCTTAATATGATTTTAAATGAAGTTTTGTCTATGTTTTTTTTATAATTTAAGTTTTGTTTTTGCTATAACATACATATGTGTTATCTATTAAAATATGATTAAACAAATTTAAATATTATTGTTAATTAATCTTTTTTTTTGCAATTTCTGGTGAATTTTAAAACATTATTTAGGTTTCATGCAATTTTTTTAAAAAATGGAACGTATCCATCATTTTGCATATAAATTTATGTATTTTTATGTTCGATATTTTTATATGCGGATTTCCCTGGATCGCATCTACCGCATAAAAAAAGAACGAAGTGTATACTTAATTAAATTAAATAATAATACACTTATAAATTTATATTTATTTAACATTACAAGTATATATTTATATTTTATTTAGTAAAATTATAAGAATAAATGTATATTAGATTAATTAAAATAATAATACAATCATAATTGTATATTTAATTATATAATTTATAATAAAAGTATACATTTATATATAATTAAGTAAAATAGTCATAAAATTATAAATTTATATTTAATTATATATATATATATATAAATATAAATTTTGATGTAAATAAAAATACAATTATAAATGTGTGTTTATGAAAAATAATAATACAGCTATAAATGTATTTTTAATACAATAAAATTATCAACGTATACTTAATTAAATAATAATACACTTACACATGATTTTCCACCACATTTCTTTATTTTCCCGATCAATTTTATTTTTTTATTATTTAATCCTTACACCCATGTCTAAAAACAGACTTATCGATAATGCCAAGAAGCGAATTGTATATGCTAATTTGATTGGTAACAGTTGCACTTAAATCAAAAAAGTTATTGGAATCCCCAAAATAACAGTGGAATTAATAATAAAAATGTGTAGAAAAGAAGGAAGAATAGTAGGTAAACAAAGAGGTGGTGTGCGAAAAAAAGCAAATCCCTGCAAAATCTACAAACCATAAAAAATTGGATTGACGTAAACTGTGATATAACACTTTTCCGAATAAAAAATAGGTGTGAAGTCGAACTGAATTTAATAGTTAGGAAATCGATGATAGATCGTATATAATATGTTCAATTATTCAATGAAAAGAGTTAGTCTAATTTCAGATAAGAAAAATTTTCCGGAAACAATAGAAAAAAGATTATCATATGCTAACGAATTTTCATCATTGGAATTGAATATTGATGATTCTAAATTTTATTTAATAGATGAAATTGGATTTAATATATCAATGGGTGCGAGGGAATGTAGAATTCTTTAACAAAAAAACTGTTCAAAATGTCCCAGGTTGGAACAACAGAAATATTTCTGTCTGTTATGTCCTAACAAAAACTGGTGTTTTTGATGATATGATCCAACCAAGATCTTTTAACTCTTTGAATCAGTATTTTTTTTTTAATTTTTTGTAAAAAAATAAATTTCTGAAAAATTTTAATTTTATTTATTTGACCAAAACACAATTTAAAGACTCTGTAAGTAACATAAAAAGGTCAGAAATAAGTTTTTAAAGCTACCATATTTAGTAAATATTCAATAGTATATCAGTTCGACATTAAAAATTTCGAATAGTGTGTTAGATTTGAAAGAAAGACGCTGCACACGATACAACATCACATTCAGCACAATAATACCATTGCTGTTTACGGACTTTGCTAGCATCCATGCTTAGAAGAACAAACTGCACAAATTCTCGGTAAATTTACATTCTTTTGTGTGACAGGTGAATACCTTGGAAAATAGCCAGCGGTCAATTGCAAGGGTAACCTTAAAATGTTGCTGGGCGACCAGAATGGCTTTGATGCTAGGACAAACTTAAAGCTTCATTGATGTGCTCATTGAGTTTCAAATGTAACTGAACATGAGTAAGTTTGTTCTATCTTTGTTTCATGAATAATACATAACAGTTCAAAGAAACTTATATCATGAGATGACCGAATAATTATTTATACCAAATTTTGTGCTTTTTTCATTCAAGTGGGTATGATGTAAGCTTCTGATCCGAAACATCTATAGCACCCACGCTGTCATTATAATCGCATATGACTCTTGGCTTTTCTCTTCTATTACGACGGCTAACAACATCCTGAACTTCGCCCGTGTGAAAAGTTGACATCATTAAAACATCTTTTTTGTAGTGCTTTTTTAAGGCCCTTGATTTTTCATATACACACGTAACTGTTTGATTACAAACTATTTTCTTTTTAAGATCTGATGGCGTATTTTTTCTATTCAAACGCACAGTTTCAACTGCATCAGTATTGTTTCAATTAGTTCTCTAAACAACATTGGAGATGTTTAGTAATTGTCCATGTAAACAGTATAACCTTTACCAAGTGAATAATGTAGTAGAGTCATGACGATTCTCATTGTTATGAGATTGTCTTTTGATTGTTTCAACTGCATTGCTCGTCATATGTGTGTGAATTCTTTCCATATATAACCACCACCAGATTCACAGAACAAGTACGATTTCAGACAAAATTGGGTTCGTTTTAGTAGTAAATATACTGCTTCATAGCTAATTGACCTTTCCAAAGCATTAGTGATTTGTCAATTGCTATGTTCTGTTCTGGTTAATAAATTATCTAGAATATGGAAAATACAGCTTCATACAAAAGATTTATCATATTTTAAAGATTTCTCGCCGTTCGTTTTTGTCACTGGAAGAGTTGTAATATCAACCTAATACAACCAGAGCATCAGAATCAAGAAAAGATTGATGGTCATAATACGCTGAATGTATGGTGTAGCTAACATAGGCTTAGTACTCCTATGCATTAGCATTTTAGGTTTTTGTACTAAACCTTGTTATAAAATTATAGCGATATGAATTTTTATTAAACCTGGATTTGTGTTAGTCCACTTTCTCAAACTCAATCTTCATTTCAGTGGTAGTTTGCAAAAATTTTAGCATAATCACCATTATTTTCTGTTAAAATTGATTGAAAAATTTTACTAGTAACATATAGTTCGAAGTATACAAGAGGGGTCATATGGTGCCGATATTTGAACGTTGAGACTAGCGTGCTTGTAAAAGGTAGTTGTTGTACCTTTAGTGGTACATTATTCCAATAGAAAGCATCTTCATCAGCAATTTTATGATAATAATCAATCGTTGAATCACTTTCGTAATCTACAACCGAGCCGTCGTCTTAACCCTCACTGGACCTTTCATCCGAACTTTAAAAATCTTAAATATTACTGGCTTTATCAGAACTGGAAGCAATATGTACAACAGCAGCTGCAAATTCAACTGCTATAAGTATTGGTTTTGTATTTATATTTCAATTATCCGACATATTTTGGAGTAAAAATATTTATTGTTTATATATAAAACAGAAAAAACACGTGGTTTAAAAATAAAGATTCATCACGTAAATTATTGATTTATTTAAGTTCGCTATAACATTTTCTATGAAATTAACTGTCCAATACTGCCACCTACCGAATCAATACTAAAAAAACGAAATCGTGATATTACAGGCAGCATAGTGAGTGGATAGAAAAGGTTGCTAAAAATGTAATATTACGTTCCCATATTTTGTGAAAATACAGGCAAAACGTAACATAACGTGCCGCACACAGAAGGGGTTGATTTTGAAAGGTTTTGTTCTTATATTCATGCTATTTTAGAAAAGTTCAATAAACTTATATAAATAGCACCGTATTGATAATGGATAGTGTTCGTTTTCACTGTTCTGTCATTAAAAGGGAATTGATTATTTTAAAGAACCATATATTACTGTTTTTACCACCATATTCCCCGATTTTAAACCCGATCTAAAATAAGTTTAACAAAGTAGAAACAATTGGTAAGAAATAGCCCCTTGGAAATGATTAAGAAATGTTTTGGATCCCTTCATGAACAATTAAACCTGATTTCGAGTGAAGATTGTGATAGTTTTTATCATCAAGTGTAAGGTTTTTGCCTTTTTGTGTCAGATCTAAACCTTTTATTAATAAATAAATTTACTTTTTAAATATGTTTATATAATAATACATTTATTATTTTTTTGTATAATAAAAATGAAAATGCTTGGGTGAAAAAACGAAATGTGGTGGGAAAACCTGTAAATCTATATTTAATTAACATTACAAGTATAAATATATATTTAAGTTAATTAATATAAAATTAAATCAAATCAAATCAAAATGTATATTTAATTAAAACAATAATACACAAATAAATTTATATTAAATTAATTAAAAATTAAATTATAAATTAATATTACTTTCAAATAATAATATAAGTGTAAATTTACATTTAATTAAGTAAAAATAGGACTATAAATGTTTATTAGATTAATTAAAATAATAATACAATCATAATTGTATATTTGATTGTATAAAATAATAATAAAAGTATAAATTTATATATAAATAAGTAAAATAAGTATACAAGTATTAATGTATATTTAATTAAAATAAAATTATAAATGGATATATTATAATAATAATAAAAGTATAAATATATAAGTTTGATTATGTAAAATAATACAACTTTAAATGAATATCTATTTAATTATAAATATATATTTAAATCAAATAATAATAAGTATAAATTCAAATTTTATTAAATAAAATAAAATATTAATACAAGTATGAATTTATATTTAATTAAAACAATAATACAAGCATAAATGTATAATTAAGCAGAATAATAATAAAATTCTGAATGTATATTTAATTAAATATGATAAAATTATTTATATATAAATATATTTTTTAATAGAATAAATAATAATACAATCATAAATGTATATTTAAGCAAAATAATAATTCATGTATAAATGTATATTTAAGCAAAATAATACAACATGTATAAATGTATATTTAATACATTAAAGATATGATTATATACTGAATTAAATTAAATAATAATACACTAATAAATTTATATTTATTTAACATTACAAGTATAAATATATATTTATTTAACATTACAAGTATAAATTTATATTTTATTTAGTAAAATTATAAGAATAAATGTATATTAGATTAATTAAAATAATAATACAATCATAATTGTATATTTAATTACATAAAATAATAATAAAATTTTAAATTTATATTAAATTTAAATTATAATTATAATTCTATATTTAATTATAAATGTAGATTTTATTAAAATTAAATAAAAAATACAGGTATCTCTGTATATTTGATTAAGTAAAATAATATTTTAAAAAATAATAATAATAATACAATTATGTATATTTGATTATGTAAAATAACACTTGAAAATAATAATATATATATTTGGTTATGTATAATCATGTTTTTGAAAATAAATCATTAAAATTTGTAACCTAAATAGTGACATAATATTACAAAATTGGTTAGACTAAATTTTTGTAACAAAATATTTTTGTATAAACAGCATTTTTTAAGAACTAAAATTTTATAATAATTTTTTTTACATAGTAAAGGAAATAAAACATTGTTTAATCATAATAAAAAAATTCTTTAAAATTCTTTAAGATAATATTAAAAAAGACAAGTTTTATAGATTAAAAGGTACTAAAAAAGTCATCGGATATTTGATTTAATTATTTGACCTTCCATGATAATTTATTTTAATTGATATATTGGGTTGGCTAAGAAATTAAAAAATATTTTTTTTTTGATTTTTACATAATCTAGTAATTATTTGTTTTCTAAGATATATATAAGTTAAAAATCCTTAAAAAAATATTTCATAAACAATTATCAATTAAAATTCAAGATAAAACAATTATTATATTATTAAACTTTTAATATAAATTCCATGATATTTTAACCTATAAAATGGTTGATAATTATTTTAAAGTGTATGAAATTAATTAATAAAATTTGAATTATCATAAATAATTCAACTAAATATTTAATAAAAAAACATGTTAATGTTCAATATTAAGGGTAATTAGTAAATTTTAGGAAAAAAATATTTTACCAAATTTAAAGAAACTCATGATGACTATGGAGATTTAAGCTTAAAAGCTATTTTTAATGATAGATCAATAAAAAAAAGTGTAAACCTATGTCAAATAGTAATAATAAATTTATGAAAAGGACTCTTGGTTTGTATAAGAAACCAATTTTATTAAATTATTTATGATTACTTCTTCATATAGTATTAAAGGGAAAATTTTAATAATTTAATTACGTGTTGATAAAAAATTAACTCTTCAAGCAAAACATAAAGTATAATGAAACATTTAATAACTTTCTAGTATAAAAATATCTCATACGATAGAAATTCAATCTAACCTAATTTTTTATAAAATATTTATATTTGGTGGTTCTGAATGTAATATAAATCTTAGAAAACATATTGAATCTTTTGCTGATAAGCAATCATTTTATTAACTATGAATTTAATAAAATCTTTAATATGATCAATCAGTTAATTGAATTTAGCATCTAAAAATTGAAATTTATTTTATTAACGGTAGATGATGACTATATTTAGTTTAAAATAATCAAATAATGTATTTTTATAAGTAATCTAGTTTTTTCTCTATTTAAAATTAATAAATGTTACAATATTCGATAGATTTTAAACAAATTAATAATAACAGTGCCACAAAAATTACATTTAAATTTGCTAGTAATTTTCAAGTATTAAAATTTTTGATATTTTAAGGAAATATTTTTTTTTAATTATTTAACTATGATTAATAATTTCTATAGATGTATTATATGAAAAAAATTATATGAATCACAATAAATTGTAATTTGAAAATAATTATTTGATATCAAGAAATAAGTTAGTTAAATATATATTTCCATGTTAATGCACAAAAATAAATTTTTCCTAAATATTTGTATTATAATAATAATATTTACGTCGTTGCATTCATTTAGATATGTGATTTTAAGAAATTTACTTATTTATCATGTAGAATTCAAATGATATCCGATTAAATTAGATAATTTTCTGAGCTTTGTATAAATAGAGGCATTTTGAATTAGAAGAAAATAGATAATCATATACCTTCATTTCGATAGTTATTTAAAAGAAAACTTGAGAAACTATATCAAACTCTAAAAATAAATATTTATTTTAAAATAACTAAAGTAATAATTTGCTAAATTATTGTTGATTTTATGGTTATCTTTAGGTTCCTTGGTTTTCAATTTTATAAAAACATTTCCATTATTGCATCAAATTAAATTTTAGTAATTATTATACACAATAGTTAATGAGATATCTAATTGCTATATTTTTTATTTACTAAATTATCTGTTGTTTATTTGGTCGAAATATTCTGTTGAATTCTTTTATTGTCGATTTTTAACTATTATTATTTTGATTTTTTAGAAAGTAGATAAATGTTTAAAAATTATAAAAAATAAAGACAAATTTTTTGATCCAACAAACTCTCTGTTTCAAAACTTTAATTAACATAATAAAGTATCTTAATTATTTTGAATAGCTAATGATAAAATGTCATCTTACAATATAACAATAGATTTTAGGAACTAAAAAATTTTAAAAGTACCATAATTTTGATTTATTTCTATAAATACAAATCATTTTTAACTAAAGTCTATTTTTTTATTGAAATATCATTTAAACTCAAACCTTTTTAATTCATTTGCAGTAATATTTTAAAATATATATATATAAATATACAGTCAATACTCTAAATAACGAACGTTGTGAATAACAAACACTTTCAATTAACGAACATCCAGTGCTTTTTTGATTACCTCGAATAACGAACATAATGTAATTTTAATAACGAACGTTTCCGAAAATTCTGTTGATATAAGTTTTTATTTTATTCCATCTCTAAAATGTCAAACCTCAACGAGAAAAAAAGAAGATCAAGACTTTCACTTGCAGAAAAAATAGCTACTAAAGAGTTTGAATCTAAGAACTTATTGCTTTCTTAGCGAGATCTTGCTAAGGTGTGTGGTGTACTTTTGGGTACTTTGAACGGGATTTTAAAGAACCGAGTTAAGCTGTTAGAATAACATGCAAGAAAAAACGCCAAAAATGTTGTGATAGCTTTAGAACTAGTGTTTTGATTACAAATTGTTTGAATGTTTTTGATTGAAAAGAAGAATTTAAGTAACAATTCAAGATGTAGACCTGCAAAATTCAGATTTAATGATGGTGCAATCGTATGGTCTACAACATTTATGTGCTTCTAATGGCTTGGTTAAAAGCTTAAAGACAACTCATCAAATTAGCTCCAAGAAGATCTCTGGCGAATCGGGATTGGTTAACGACAAAAAAATAGAAGAATTTTAGACAGTATATTGTGAAAAATTATAGACTTATAAGCCAGAAAATGTTTTTAACTGTAATGAGATGGTCTTTTTATATAAAACCATACCTAGCTGAAATCTATGCCACGCTAACGAGATTCAGATTAGTGGAAAGTTAAATAAAGATCTAGTAAGATTATTGTTCTGTGCCAGTATGGCAGGAGAAAATATAAAGCCTCTGCTTATTGGAAAATCAAAGAGCCCGAGAGGTTTTAAGAATTTGAATTTTAAAAGGATATCCGTTTCTTATGAATTCAATCAATAGGCTTGGATCAGAACTGATATTTTTTGCAGATGGCTGCATGATTTGAACGAACAACTGAAATCGGAATATAGGAAAATATTGTTGACGTTGGATAATGCTTCCGTTAACCCTGTAGGCGTCGAATATAGCAACATTGAATTAATATACTCCCCGACCTATGTAACTCCCCGTATACAGCCGCTGGACCAAGGAATAATTAAGTCCTTTAAATCAATTTATAAAAGAAAGCTTAACAATAAACTTAAGCTTGAATATGATCTAGAATCGGAAGAAAAATATTATGATATCGTAAAGAAGTTCAAATTGATCGATTTACTTCATCTGAATATGGATTCTTGAAATAAGGTTACAAAAAAAATAATAATTAATTGCTATAAGAAAGCATTGGAGAACTCTATGTTGGATATTATTAAATTAAACTACACACCGACTGTTGAGCAGGATTCTAACGATTTTATCAACTATCATCCAGAAAATTTATCCGAAGATGAGACATTTGCTGAATTGGATGCCGAAATAAAAGTTAAAGATGTTGCTGAAGTTAATGATCTTGAAGACGGAAATAAGGAAGACGAATCGTCTATTAACATCAATAAACTTACAAAGCAGGAATTTTGGGATCGGTTGAAAGAAATCGAACTCTATCTTGCGGAAACCCAGCCTGAATTATTAAGCAGCTTTTACACTTTTAAAACTGGAGTTAAAAATAGCGGAATCAACAAATTTAATACAATTTTCGACTATTTAAGAGAAAAAGAATAACAAAATTGCTTTTAAAGAATATTTAGTTGTTTTGGTCCAATTTGGCGTTATTTTCAACATTTAATATTTAATTATTGTTTCGTCCATTTAAAATTTAACTATATATAAATTTTCGTTATTTTTAACGAACACTTTGGAAAAAAGTCACCGTGGGTGTTCGTTATTTAGAGGGCAGACTGTATATATAAAACTTTAAATATAGTAATTGACAGGTTTTTAAGAATTTTTATAGCAATCATTTCGGAAACTTAAAAAGAAAATTTTAATTTAGCCTCTAAATGTGATCACATCCTTATCCAATATTAAACTTTTCTTCTATAAATAAGTATGTGATTTTTTAATCATTTATCTAACAGAAAACATTCCATAATTCGCTTTTAATATTTTACCGGTCTAAAAATATAAATTAATTGTTTTGTAGAATTAAACTATGAAATATTCTTTCCTTATGCTGATAAAGGATATTTTAACTATATACTAAAAAGTTTTACTAAAATACATTTAAAACAGTTATCAAAGAAAGCTAATAAAAAAAATCGCTTCCAAATTATTAAAATTTTATTTTATTATATTAATTTTAAAAGGGGATAGTATTCCAACTCAAATTTTGTATATAATAAATTATTAATTGTCTCCATAGTCCATATTTGACTTGTAAAATTCTATAAATAATGATCCCAATAAAGTGAAAAATTGAGCAATCGTATATTATAATAATTTCAAATACATAGTATTTTTCAAATCAAAGTTGTATAATCTTTAATGATTTATATCATTATTTTTAAATAAATGGTAGAGTCATCAATGTTTAAAATTATTTGAGCCTCAAAACTAAAAAATTTTCATTTTCTCAACTCTTACTATGTTTATATTTATTATTAAATAGAATAAAGCATAATATAATAATGTTCATTTAAATATCTTAAAATACGGAAATGGATTTACGAATTAAAATTAATAATAAATTGTATAAAAATTTATTTTAACATTACTTATTGATTCGATATATAATATTACAGCATAAATTAATTATCATAATAAAAAAATCTCCATAATTTTCAACGATATTTTTTTTAAAACAATTATTTGAAAAACACTCATCAATTTTTATATTTCGGTTTTATATGAGTTTTTTAACAATATAATATAAACATTATTATAATAAAAATAGACTTTATTTAAAATACTTTTAAGAATCAAATCATCTTAAACTATTCGTAAAATATTTAAAATTGTTTATCTTATATAATTTAAGTGTTTCAATTTTTTTGAGAGAGTCTTAAGTGGAATAAATCATTATTCAGATAGAATTTAATTTTTTCATTATTTCAAATTCCTAGTTATGTAATTACCTCTACAAAAAGATCATTATATTTTTCCGTAGAAAAAATTGATTTATCATATAAATAACTTGTATATTTTGACAACGAATTTTGTTACGTTTGAAATTTCCTAAAAAAATATTAGAATTTTCGAATTATAAATGAAAACTAATAAAAATCGATTTTACAAGTAACTAAGTTTGTATAAATTTAACAATAAATTAATGATAAAATTTATTAAATAAGTAAAATTTAATTAGCAAAGAAGTATAAGGAAAATAAATATTTTAGATGGCTTTTTAAGATATTTTCAATAAATATGTTCATAAAATATAAATACAAAAAAATCCTTCATTTTTAATTTATAATTTAAATTTAAAAAAAAAGGAACCGATAAATTAAATTGTTTCAGTTCATATTTATTTGATTTAAATTTATTAATTCACAATCTTATTTAATCTCTGTGAGTTTCATGAATTTAGACCATTTAAATTTATAAACTTCAAGTATTCATTGTTAAATTAATTAATAAAAATTATCTTATTTCAACAACAATCATATAATTTATATATTACAAATTATTTCTTAGTTTACATATAAATTTGACTTGAAATATTTGAATGTTTCTAAATAAAAATCATTATTTTATATATAACATGATAACATTTTATAGTATTTTTTACTAAGGAATAAAATAATTATTAAAACTGGGTTATTAGTAATTTTTAATAGGAGACAGAAAACTTTTGCTTTTTTCCTTATTATAATGATAATAATATTTTTAATATATAATAATGATATTATAGCTTGCCAAACTTATTAATATTGAAAATTTATATTACTTTTATTAGAATTATATCAGTACTAAGAAAATTGCGTAACTCTTATAATCAATTAAAAATTAATCTTTTTCTAATTAAATTGCATTCCAGTACACTAAATGTGATTAATTAATTATTACAAATTGTTGATCAAACCTTTGAAAAGTTCCAAATCACGAATATCACGTTGTAAGAGACTTTTAATTGAAAAGTTTTTATACTGATATTATTTATCAGTACCGTAAAATAAAGAAAATTTTATATAGCATGTAGTGGCTGATTGAATAAGCTTAGCAATGTTCTAAAATATGTATAATAAATATAATGACAAATATTATTTAATAATAAAGGTTTTTCTATTTTGATATTGGAACGTAATATAAATGATTCCATAATATGTTGATATTTTACAAGAACATAGGTTTTAATATGGAACGATCTTTCAATTAAACGCAATTTGCAGAATAATTTAAAAAACAGTATTCAATTTATTCCAAAATTATTAAAATATTTTATTATCTATATGACAAAATTTCAAATATTAGAACTGGTGTATTTTATATTTTAATATAAAATATTTAATTCAAAGTTATGCTTGAAAAGTCTATTTTAAAGAGAAATTCTAAAATTTAAGTAAAGACGACCCCAAACTATAAGTTTCTGATTATTTTAAGAAAATTCATCTATTTTAAAAAAATATAAACTGTCCTATTTAAAGACTAAATATGGCACTTCTACGTTTACCCCCATATTTTTTAAAATAATATTTTATTAAAATAAATTAATATTTAATAAAATTAAATAAAAAATAAATAAATTAAATTAAATTAAATTAAATTAAATAAATAATATTTATATATATAATTTAAATAATTTAAAAAAACTCTTCTTATACACAATTTTTATTAAATCGATATTTTTTTAAACCCTATTAAATAATGAATGTTTTTTAGATGCTTTGAATGATTTCGATTTCTACAAGCTTGTGGAAACAGAGGAGCTGGCCATAGCCTTTTTTCAAGATAACAGACTTCTGAAAACTTCATTATTATGTTGTGAAAGGGAAGCTCCGATAAGGAAAAATGAAGTCAAGAATAACAGTGGATACTATTTTCGTTGCAATTTTTCTTCATGCCGGAAAGAAGTATCCATTAGAAATGGATCGTTTTTTGAAGGCTTACATCTTACAATCCACCAAATTCTATTATTCATATATATTTTTTTTATATAAAGAAACTTCCCTGTTCCAACTAAAACCGAAATTTAAAATTTCTAGGAACGGGACGGTAGTAGACTGGCTATCTTTCTGCCGGGAAGTATGCATGATGCATTTTACAAATCATCCAAGGGTGATTGGAGGCATTGGGCGAACGGTGGAAATTGACGAAATGGCTTTCGTCAAAAGAAAATATAGTATGGGCCGCGTTGTACGTACACAGTGGATCTTTAAGGTGTACGATGTACTTGATAAAGTGGGATTCTGTGAGGTGGTTCCTGATTGTACCAGAGAAATCATATTCCCTATTATCTTCAAATACATTAGGCCAGGCACAATGATTCATTCAGATTGTGCCAAAATCTATGATACTCTTGCTGATGTAGGTTACTTGTATCAGAAAGTAATTCATAGCAGGAACTTTGTAGACCCGGACACTCAAGCCACAACTAATCATGTTGAGTCTATGTGGCAAAAGGGCAAAACTGGGAACAAGGTGCGTTACGGAACTCACAGAAGCACTTTGGATGGACATATGTTTGAATTCATGTGGCGTCAAGAATTTGGATATAGTTTGGCAGCATTTATTGATCATATACAAGAAATATACCCCTTAAAATAATGAAATATTGTATTTTTTCAGATTAATAATTTAAAATATTATAATTTATTTTTTTAAGAATAATTAAATTAAATAAAAAAAAATATGGGGGAAAACGTAGAAGTGCCGAAATTTTCGCACATTTTTGGAATCATGGCGGATAACGAATTTTTAGAAATATAACAATTGTTAATATTGATAAATTAGTCAAATTTGAACATATTTACTTATTAAATGAAAATATTAAATGTTTTAAATTTTTAAGAACTTTAAAACTTCTTAAAACATCCAATATTTGTGAAATTTGTGGTGCTGAAATGTATATTTATAAACATAAATGTAAAGATGGTTACATTTTTTCATCCATAAAATGTTTTTAAAAAATCTATAAGAACATATTCTTATTTTAAAAATTCAAACCTTAGTTTAAAACAAATATTTTCAATTATATTATACTAATGATATTTCCTGTTACAAAAAAATAATGAAGCAATTTAATATTGCTAGTTCTCGAACAGTTTGTGATTGGTTGAATTTCGTAAGGGATATTTATCTTAATTATTTTTACCAGAATATATAAATGAGTGGGGGTTACGGTAATATTGTTCAAATCGATGAGACTAAACTTGTTCGTAGAAAGTATGACGTTGGTAACTAACCAATTTTTAATTTATGGGAGAATTCTCGCAAACCAAGATTACTAGATCGTATGAGTTATCGATGAATTGAGAAATATGTTCATGGTACTCACTACTGTTAGATCCAGGGAAGTATTGGAAAATATAATCATGAATAATGTTGCTCATTGTTCACTTATTCATACTGATGGATGGGCGGGATATAATAGATTGGAAGATCTTGGATTTACACACTCCGTTGTAATCCATGATATTCAATTTATTGCAAATGACGGCATACACGCAAAAAATTGAAGCTACATGAGTTGCTTTTAAACGAAAATTTAGGAAAATAACAAATAAATCACAAAAAGCAGCGGAAGGTTATATTGCAGAATAAATGTTTAAAAGAAAGTTATCAGAAAAACTTTTGAAAAATACAATAAATGCGGGTAAGAATGTAGTTTGGGGGCCCCCGTACGCCTGCGCAAAATAATTATACAGGATATGATATATTAATGTATTCTAATAATATTTCAAAAGTATCATCAAAATTTTTTCTAAATAAATATTCGCATATATATTCCCATTAGTGTAGAGTTCCATATGTTCCCTTTTCTTTTAAAAATCTTTTTAAATGTAGCCAAAAATTCTCTACATTTTGTGTATGTAGAGTTTCATCATATGGAGAGACCAAATTTTATTCATGAATTATTACTCTATGTACAAAGCCCAATTCATTTAAGCCATTGTAAGCGGCCCATCCATCAGAATGTATAGTAGTTCCTGGTGCAA
>CAKKLC010007975.1:149828-163290 GCA_918559645.1 Ceratonova shasta | reverse complement strand
TTTTTTTTTTTTTGTAGGATGGGGTGACGGGGGTAAAAATTTGAAATTAATACATAAGTTTTAATAAATTAATTAACATTTTGAATCTAGAAATTGAATTTCGTAAAAAAAATAATTCTGAGCATCATTTAAGCTTTTATATTTTCATTAATTATTTCTTTTGTAACATTTTTTGAAATTTTCTTAATCACATTACACAAAAGTCGTTCTGTTGTATTTTTTATAAGTATTAACTCAAATATTTATTTCCAGTGATACCCCGTTTTTTGCATATTTTGGTTTTCTAAGATAATATGGAAAAACAAAAAATTGGAAAAATTAATTTGTTTATTGTAAAATTGTTGTCAAATAGTGTTTTCTGTTTACTCTTTGTTTTCATAATTTGATAAATTGATTTTTAAAGTTCTCTTATATTTGTTGAATCATTTCCATGTCTTTTCGTTTTGAGAAAAGTTTTTTAATAATCTCAATGCTTTGACAGCTTCTATTTTTATTTTATTAGTTTTTTCCTCTTTTTTTTCATCTTGATGTATTTCCTGATCGAATGATCTTTATATGAATCTATAAGTGTTTAGATGTTTGGTGATTCAAAAAAATCTTCGTTTTTCATTGACTAATCTATTTCATCTAAAAGTGTAAGATCATAAATTATTTCTGTAAATAGGTTTTCTTCTTCTTTTACTGAATTATCATTTTCCAGGATAAATTATTCCTCTTTACCATTCTTAAATGCAATTGTAAGGCAATTTTGAATTGTTTTTGGCTACAATAAATTTCTCGAATTTTCTATTAAAAATATCTATTCTTTTGGATCTATTTTAACTTTTTTTTTCATTTAAATTTCTGAATTAATGATCTAAGTAGATATTTTTTATAAAGATATTTAAAACTGCACGTTATTCCATTATCTAATGGTTGTAAAACGCTTGTTGTATTTGCAGAAGGAAAATAATTTCTAACATATTGAATTTTTCCGCTTCGAATATTTAATGAACTGGAGCGTTTTCGATAATTAAGCACCCTTTCTTGGATTTTTTCCGTTGATTTAGATAAGTATATTTTAGAAATTTATCAAAAATATAAGATTTATATCATGGCGGACTTGTTTCCGAAAGCTTTTATTGGCAAATTCTTGATAACTCTCAAACATCTCAGTTTTTTTGAGTTTTCGAGTGAATATGGCTTCAATTCAAAGTCTCCGTCATATTTGTACCCAAAAAAAAGTAATTCTTTATTTGATGTTTCTTTTTGTTTTATTTGATGCACCCTTCTCATTGTATGTGTTTGATCAAAAAGTTCAAAAAATAAGCCTGTTTAATCCTCATTGTAAATGTCAGATAGATCAAATCGAGAAAGAAGACTACAAAGAGTACTCTGTTTCCATATTTGAACTCTTTACTTGTAAACTTTGTCTGATTAATCAGACTCTTTATAGCTACTAAATTCTTCCTAAATTCAAAACTCTCAAACCATCCATTTGAACCCTTAAAATTCTTAATATTCAAATATTTGGCTATTTTTAATGCCGATTTTATAATAATATTCTCATATATTGATATATATTCGGCTCTTAAGTGTTTAATATGCATTACAAGAAGAATTTCAAGATTATCGTGTTTTCTAGTCCTGAAATTATGCTTATCTTCTACAAAATTAAAAAGATTAATGTATTTCAATTTATTTTTGAATATTTTAGATATTGTTGAATGATCAACTTGATAGAAAGGTAAAATTTCTTTTGATTATATGTTTTTTTTTCTATTTTTCCAGAATTTTGCGTTTTTGTTTTAGAGTGAGTGGTATGTTTACTTTTTAAGTTTTGGCCATATATTATGTTTTATTGTTTTTGTTTTGTGAAAAATATTATATATATGCAAAATGGTATTTACGATTTAAGTTTGGAAATTTCCAGGAAATAATATGCAAAAACAGAGTTTTATGCAACGAAGGAGGTTTTATGCAAAAAACGGCGCTATTTAAAAAAAAATGGATTAAGACAAACAAATTTATTAAAATATGCAAAAATTGAAATATGCATAAACCTAGGTCTGACTTTATATGTATATATTTATTTTATTTTAAGTCATTCACCTTTTTATATGCCTGCCATCTGCTCCCTTTTAGCTATGAAAGTGCAGGACTTTTGAAATTGGTCCTGTGACCTACGTTAAAGACAATTTATCCGAGATTTTCTTAATTTTGCAAAGATTAGTGATTTTTTAAATTGTTTGGCAGATTACTTTGTTTTATAAAATGTTGATATTGTTTTAACAGCTTTTAATGTATGAAAAAATTTTTAAATAAGAAATAAGATATTGCCTTAAAAATTTTCCACATATAGCCTTTAATTTTTCAGATATTTTAAAAAAAAAAGTTGAAAAGAGCAATATTTTAACATTTTGCTAAAATAATAATAATTCACCATAAAATTACTTATCATGACTGTTAAAGGTATGAGTAACAAAATTTTTATTGAGTACACGATAATTTTAAACGTGAGATGACTTGATTAAATTAATTTTCCACCATGAATTCAAAAAAATTCAATACTGCGTGGAGTAATAAATCCAAAAAAAAGTTTAGTCTTTTGAATTAGACTGAAGAAGATGTTTACAAACCTTGTTGTAACATCTGTTCATTGACATTCTGGACGGTATAATGAGGTCTTTATGATATTCTGAACTACTATATAACAAAGCGTCATCAATCGTCCGTAAATGTAGTATCCTCAAGCTTAAAAGACACAAACTTTCTCAAAAAACTTAAAATGTCATCAATAAAACTGAAAATTGCAGAAAACTAAGTTGTTTTAGCGTCCCACACAGGAAACGTAATTTTTCGTCTCTTTTCTGACTACACATTGAATCTTATTAATTAACTTTTTGAGCCTCACTGCAGTTTGGATCGAACTAAGATGCCAGCAATTATAAAGAACGTCCTGAGTATTTTTGTCATTGAGCGATTGTTTTAAGAATTGAAAATTTTCAATTATTTATGCTTTATAACTGATACCTCAAACCACGGAAACAAAAAGTTACTCCCACTATCTTTCACATGTTAAAAGCATAAAAGATGTCTCAAAAGAAAATTTTATTGATATCAATTAAAAATGCAAAATAAAATATAATTGTTCAAGAAATTTTGAAAAAGTTCGAAAATATGAATTAGAAAAGAAATTGATTTATCTTTGTGCAGATAATACAAATTTAAATTATGGCGGTGTTAATAGAAAAGGATGTAATAATATTTGACATAGACTTCAAAAACAATTTCATTGTGAAATTATTAGTCTACTATCATATGCTTACATTTTTTTAATACAAGTAATACCGGTTGTAAGTGTTGGACGTTGACATTTAAAATTTAATTTATTTTTTGAATGAGCACTTCAACATCAATAATGGCAAATTGAATCATTTAACAAGATTTATAATGAAAGATATTTAAATTAGTGACTAAAATTAAAGTCAACTACAAGATTGCTTTTACTTGCACGGAGAATTGTAGAATTTATCAAAATTTTCAAAATTTTAATAAATTATTTCAAAGTAATCCAGATAAAAGGGCCACCAGTCATCAAAAACTTATTCTTACCCAAAAGCAAATAATTTTTGCTTCATTTCCTTGATAAGCAAATAAAAAAGATATATGCAGCCATGCTTTTGTTTGAGAGATTGCATATTACTACATTTAAAATTTCTTTTCAATTGAGAATATAAAGGAAAAAGTCAAAAATCGTACTAAAATATGATTTTTTACTCTAGAATCCAATTTAGAATTGTCTCAGCTGCATGGTGACATTCAAAGTATTGTTTTTGACAAATATATTTTAGATTTATATAAAGAACTGATCCCATATCTTGACTATTGGCAGGAATCGTTGTATTGTGCATTCCTCTTTGAATAGATGTGTGTGTATAAAACGTCGGAATGGCAACAAATTGAAAAGTCTGTTAATTTTATAATTGAACGTCACGGTGCAAGTTCTCTAATACTAAATCAAGATTTACGATTTGATAAATATAATAAAATGCTAACTTTTAGGACGAAATAAATCAGGTTGGGTGAACAAAAAAGCAAGTGCTATAAAAATTTGGATGGATTCTTTATCAAATTTTTGTATAAACTATATTCGTGTAACTAATATTAAGATATAGTTGAATTTTGTTTGTCATTCATACGAACATCAATGGAAATGAAACGTTTATTTGCGTTGATTTATTAACCATGTATTAATCAGAGGGAAATTTGATTTAAACACTGTTAATATATTTATCACATTACAATATAAGTCAAAAATTAATTGAAGTAAGTTTTATTACAAGCAAATTAAGTAAAATTTTCAGTTCCTATAAATAATCCAATCACAAGAGGATTATCAAAATTTAATAATTTTTGCTAATAAAGATATTTTTGTGTTATTAAATTAAAATATTTTTGACGCGTTTTTTTTTTGAAAATATCCAATATTTTTTTGTAAAATTCAAGGCAGGCCTATCTTTTGACTACTATTTTACAAAAAATTAAGTTAAGTATAACCATCCAGCCATCAGTTATAATTATGGAATGTTCCTCTACATTTGATTGAATCCATGATATGAAGTAATATGGAGGCCAATATGTCGTAACATCATAAAAACCTTCACGCGTTTCCATATTAATATCACTACAAACAAAAATGATTTAAACACCATTCGTCTTCCTATTTTAAACCTATTCATACATAGGATAATTTCATCAATCTCAAAGATCATATTTAGACCCCCGATCTTTTCATAATAAAACTCATCATTATTAGGTACAAGATTTGTTTTTAAAAGAAGATTTAATTTAACATCAAAGAATTATTCATAGAGTTCTTTCAAAATAGTTTCACTTACTCTAATTTTAATAGAAAAACATTA
This sequence comes from Ceratonova shasta, assembly GCA_918559645.1. Lineage (NCBI taxonomy): Eukaryota > Metazoa > Cnidaria > Myxozoa > Bivalvulida > Ceratomyxidae > Ceratonova > Ceratonova shasta. Next base: position 158,386 of record CAKKLC010007975.1, on the reverse strand, counting down.
CATTAATTTCATTTCATCACATATTTCATGTGAGTTTTATCAAATACCAATTTTTTTAAAATGATTTTCTTTTTTTAAATTTTTTATGGTTGCATATTTTTATTTAGCTGATTCTTTGTCAATGATTTTTATTTTCAAAAGATAAAGCTAAATGCAAAAAGCTTATAAAGAAGGAAAAATCCGAATTAATCGTAATTTTAAAATTAATTCTGAAGCGTTTTCTTCATATGATATTCTTCTACCAATTTTTATTTTCATAAGTGTAATTTTAAATTTTTTTGATTTTTTACCAGCTACTCCTACCCAAAAAACATGAGTTTTAGCACTTTTTAATATTCGCTATTAGATACTTTGGTATATGAACTACTAAAATGTTGTTTTATAGATTACTTTGATTGCTCTTAATATTACAAGAACGTTTTAATTTGCTGTAAAAACAAAATCCATTAAGATAAATTTTCATCTTATGTATTTTATTAAAATTATTAAATAATTATAATAAAATAGTATTGAAACTTAATTATATACATTTGCAATTGGAAGAAATTATAATTATAGATTATAATGTTGAAATTAAAAATTCTATTTTTTTATATAAGTATATGAATAATATTGTTTTATTACTGTTAGGTTTCTCTGTCTTCTTTATTTAATTTATTTTTGATAGATAATTTTAATTGCGACAAATAAGATATAATTTTTAATTATACAACTTTTTATATTTGAAAATAATCTTATAAATATATTTATTCTAAATCGAAAAGATGAAAAATAAATATACTTTATTATAAAATATATGTGATTTTTAAAAATCAAACTTTAAACGTGTATTTAAAATCAAGTTATTTTTTTAAATAAAATATTAACAATACGTTTAAAAAATTTAAACATATTGCCATAAAATATTTGAAATTACATTTAATAATATGATATAATCATAAATTTAGAATTCGAAAAAATTAATATCCAGAATTTCTTTATTTTTTAAATCTCTGTTAATAAGAATTAGTTAAAATATACTTAATGATGATTTAATGATAATGAGTGATCATAATAATCATTTTATTAAACTAAAAATATTAGTATTTTAATTTTCTGATTTTATGAAAGATTATTTTTATTAACTAATAGTTATTGTAAAAAATAATTAATTATCAAATTTAAAAAGAAAAATTTATATTAGTGTTGTATAATTCATAATTCGGAAAATTTTTTTGTAGTAAATAAGTACCAATATTTTAATTTTAATTAAAGATAACCTGATGGAATAAGTTAATTTGTACCTTATAAATAAAATATTAAGCTAAAAAATGAATATAAATATTTTATTGAATAAAATTATAAAAAAATAATTGATATAGTACTTTAAAATTTACTGGAATAATTTTATTATAATATTTATATATTCGAAATTATTTTTCATGCAAGCTTCATTTCAAATAAAAATTTACTGAAATATAATAAAATAAAATATAGATTTTTATGCCCTTCAAATATAGATTTTATCAATTTTACATGATAATTTCAAATGAAATCAGTTTTAAAAAAGGATTGAAAATGTTAAACTTTTTTTGATTATTTTGAAATAGTAAACGAAAAATCCACAAGCTTGGACAATCGTTTCTTTTTAGAGAATACGTTTTTAACCCATATCACGCAATTTTAAAATTTAAAAGAACGGAGAGGAAATAATTTACTCATTTTTAAAGATTTTATTTATAACAAAGATAAAAATTACGATAGTAGGCTATGTTAGAGATGTGGTAATCGATCTTGCAGTGGATTTTTGGTCAAGGATTATAATCAGAATGTACAACAAAATGTAATACATACCCAACCTCTAGTACAAACAAGGATAATCAAGTTAGAGTTAAAAGTTCTATTAGTATGGATCACTTACAACTTCTAAAAGGGTTTTTAGCATTGTAGCACACATCTTAGTTTTTTACATAGAATCAATGTTGATTTTTAGTCTGCTTCAATCAAATAAATGTCAGATACACTTTGGAAATCACGTAAAAAGATTATGAAGTATTCCCTCTGCTTTTATTTTGATATTTCAGATATTTCGATAAAGGACATCAAGTGAAAGCTCTTTATAGATATAATAGCGGATTTCAAGACAAAGAACGGATCATAATCTTTATATCAGAAAACAAACTTCGCTATATTAAGAAGTAGATAAAATAGCAATAGATGGGATATGCTAATCTTTTCTACAAGAATAATAACAGCTTGTTGTAGTTCATAGATTAATTTTTGAAAACTCTTTCACTTTAGATATGTATAATACTTAGCAATAAGTCTAAAAGTTCTTATGATCAAGCATATAGAAAATGCAAAGAGTTAGTGTAGTCAGACCTTTAATATCTCATTATTGACTAAAAATGTTTTTAATCTACGCTTATAGGACAAAATTCAATGATAAAATAGACTTTGAATAGTTATTTTTATTAGAAGAGGCTGTTTAGTTACGCATCGTAGCATCAAGAGAAATCTTGCAAAACAAAGAACAATATATCCTACAAAAAAAATTTTAAAATTACAGTTTGTCTTACGTTCTTATCTCTAAATAAGGACTTAGATTATTAAGTATAAATTTAATGGTTGTTAAACTTAATGGTAAGCCTATATTAGACAACTTTCTTAGTTACTTCGAAAAAAATTATATAGTAATTTTTGACAGAAAAGAAATGGAGTAGACTTGACACAGATATAACTTCAATTTCTGGAATGCTTATTAAAGAATTTTAAGAAGAATTCCAAGAACATCAAAAAATGCTGAATGTTCGATTATAACTTTTAACATAAAGATTAACAATTCTCATCCAAATATTGTTAATTTTATTTCTTAATTGTTTCAAATGGGAAATTTAGATCTTTTTGCGTTAAAAAATTTTGTAAAGACAAATTTTATGTAGCTTGGTTTTCTAAATGAAAAACATTTTTATAATTTAATTAGAAACAAACGATTTCTTTTATGATTTTAGTAGCTTGATGCTATTATAACCATCTATTACATTAAATTTGAAAGATTATAATAAAAATAATTTAACAGTTATTGATGGAATTTAAATATCAAATAATAGTTTCATTAATTTTACCACTAATTTTCTCAAAACGTCGATTTCGCGCTTTTTTTTCTGTTTCGAAATAATAAAAATTTACCTGTACGTGATTTTCCTGCGATCTATAAATTATATTGATATTGTCTTAAAATGTTATTTCTTATTTATAAAATGTTTCAATAATAAGCATAAAATATCCTATCCTATAAATATATCTTTAAAATTTGCAGGATAATAAAATAAAGTTTAATTACGATTTCACTAATACTTAGATCACTGTTTATTAAATACATTTTTAGCATTAGTGATAAGACAACTCTATAAAAATGATTTGTATTTTTTAGAAATTTAAGGATTTTCAAGAAATATTAATTTTTAACAATTCCAAAAATGCACTTACTTTTAAATTATATCTTAAATACGGTATCGTTGGTGAGAATTTCCTTATTTAGTATTTATTATTGCTTTTAACTATAAAATTCTATAAAAAATATTTTATTTAATTTATTTTTATTAATTATAACAAATATCAAGCTAAAATAAACATTTTTTATAAAATAAAAGATAATATTAAAACTTAACTTTAATTAATATAAATATACGAAGGAAACAAACATTTTTAAATTTCTTCTTTAATTATTGCATTAAAAATTTATTGCTTTTTAGATTTTAAATATAGTTACTTGAACATATAAAAAAAATGTTATAAAATTTTTAAGTTTGTAAAATTATTAAAATTTTAGACATCCTTATTAAAAATGTTAAGTTACATTCCATTTAATTCAAAAAACTCATCCTCATAAAAAATGACAATAGTATGTTTCTTTTATACTTAAGCTTTTAGTATACCAACAACTCACTATTTTTAGAAAAATATTTTATTTATTAGCGAAAGATAATTGAATAAACTTTTAAATTGAATAATAAAAATTTACCATACAAATTTTTTTAAATTTAAAAATTGTGAAAACTCATTTAAAGTTTGGGATTTTAATAGATAATTCTTTTTTATTTATTAAACTTAAAGATTTGATTATAAAAATTACCATTTTTAATAATAGTTATTTTATAATGAAAACCTTATTATTTTTTATTAATTTAACAACTGATTATTAAGATAAAAAATTAATAGTTTTTACCTATATTTTTATTATTTAAATCATATTACTTTTTTCAATAAATCAAGAATTTATTATAATTTCCTTGTTCATAAATTTTTTAATATTTTTCTAATAATTTTTTTTAATCAAATTTATTAATTTAATATTATTATGTTTGATTTGAAATATTTTTATTAAAATAAATTTATTTAAAAATAAAATTTTTTTAGTTAATTAAACTAAATAATTTTTTTGATATTTCATTTAATTATAAATTTTTAAAAATATTACCAATTTTGGCATCTAACAAAATTTTTATTATAAAGTTATACAAATTAGATCTTTTATTTTATTGGTTTTTTAATGTATACATATTTATTATTTTGAGATATAAAATTTTTAAAGTTATATCTGATTTTAATTAAATTTTAAAAATTTTAAATTGATAATTAGTTTATATATATTATGAAAGTTCTATTTTAATCATTATTTATAATTATCAATTTTGAATTTATTTTTATTTTTCTCCTAAAAATCAATATTAAATTAAATTTTTGTAAAATTAATACATAATTATTAATAATTTTTTAACTTCATAATTATTAAATTCTCAATATTTTTAAAATTTAACAGAAAATATCTATAATCTATAATATTGTCATCAAATATATTTTATCAATTTAATAACATATGTATCTAAATCTTTTATAAATTTTTATTGGTTATTTTTATACTTCCTTGATTTAATGAAAATATTTTTACCCTTATAGATTATTAAGAATATATATAATAAAAAAAGCACACTACCCTCAAAACATTATGTAATAATTGCAATTAATAACGGGTTATAAGTTTAATTTTGAAATTAAAATTCAATAATTCTTAACTACAAAAATATGAATATATTTTATAATTAATTCGAAATTGCCCAACTGGCAGAGACAGTATATATAAAATCACAAAAAATTAATTAATTTTATATTCTTTCAAATTAAATTAATAATAAAGATACTAAAATGATGAGTAAAAAAATAATAATATATAATATTTCTTTATTTTTATTGTGAAAAATATCTAATGAACAAAGGGATAAAACGACCCCCAATTAAAAATGAAGCTTAACTTAAGTAGCATGTATTATAAATATCTTTATTGAAAATTAATATCAAATATTTCATTATTTGAAATAAAAATAATTAGCCATAAACTTGTTGCTTTAATTGATATCCAATTGTTTGTCAAATTAACATTCCCATAATTAAATGAAAGTTAATAGCCAATAAGTATACATAGACAAAAAAATATATCATATAAGTTTTAAAATTGAGAAAGCTTTTAGTTGAATTATATTTATAAAATATTCAAATAAATTGCACTGAATAAATAAACAAAAATATAAAATTCCAAGTTTTTAAAGTCAAAACAACAGTAATTAATTTATATTTAATTCTTAAAAGAGCTTTTTCCATTATATTGTTTTTATATACAAGATCTATAATATTTGGTGGAGCAAATCCTGATACTACATAGATTATTAATAAAAAATAAAAACAAGCAAAATTTATATTATAAACATAACAAAAAACATTTCATCAAAAAAAAGATTATTAAATTTAATAAATATTTTTATTTTTATCACGAAATCATTGAATCTTGATACTATACTGTAATATTTATTTGGTTTAATATTTATAAATAATATTTTTGAACTTTTTTTTAATAAAAATTATTTTAATTTTATTAAAAATACCTCAAATCATTCTATTAATATTAATTATTATAGATGAAGATTGTGTGTTTTTAAATTTTATATAAATTTATTAAGAATATAATTTTATCATTTTTAAATTTTCAATTAAAATAATGGTTTACATCAAAATTAATATAAATTTAAAATGGTTTTGATAATTTTTTTAAAAGATTCTTTAATTAAAAGATTTTTTTCATCTTTTGTTAATTCTGCTTGTAAAAAGTATTGATTATTTTATATTATTCGGAGTAATTTCTTATTTATTAGTATTATATAATTATAATAAAAATTCAACTAACAAAAAAAATATATTTCTAATAAAGTAGTTTTATAATTGTTTAATGATTTACATAAAAAATTAAATATAGCAAATAAATTATATTTTATTTAATCAACAGTATAAAAACTTGAATAGTATTATTTTTATATAAATTAATTTACTAAAAGATGAATTTTAATATTTTTTTCACATAAATTGTAAATTCTTTATTATTTAAAAATTTAAAATTTTTCTTAATATAAATATATATTTCTCTATTATAATTACATTAATAAAAATATTTTATAGATTATTTAATTTTTTGTATTGCAATTCGAAAAAAAAGATAAATAAAATGAATTTGAAAATACATACAAAAACACTATTTTTTTAATGATCAAGAATAATAAAACATCTTTTATATGAACATCTAGGATGTTTTAACTATTTATTTGGAATTTATAGTTATAGCTGAATTTTTCAGTTTTTAATTTTATTTGTATAATTATGAATTAATTTAGTAATTAATTTTATCAAAAAAAACAAAATTATTTACTTTATCAAAATAATAAAGGTTTCATTTAATAACTAATTTTTTAGACATTTAATTTTAAAAGATTAATTATTTTTCTAGTAATTTGAACATTGAAATATAAACGTTAAATGGAACTAGAATATTTAATCTATGTTACATTTACATATTTTTAATTAAGATTTTACTATAAAATATTTATTATAAACCTATTGGTTAATATATTTAAAACTTTATTCTTAAACACTATTTTTAGTTTTTACAAACAGTTATTTAATTAAAATAAATTTTTTTGATTTTATTTAAATTTGATTTATTTCGAACTATAACTTCCCTTTTTAAATATTAATTATTCTTGATTTCTTTTTAAATTAAATAAAATATTAAAAATAAAAAATATTTAATTATATTTAATTATAATTAATTTTATATTTTAATTTCTTTATTTGATATTAATTTATAAAAAAGTATATCCAAAAAAAATAAATTTTTTTTAATATGACTATAAATAAATATTAAAAAAAAATTAACAACTATGTAAGCTAGTTGTATATTATACCTTACTAAAAAATTAAACATTTTTATTTGTTCTGGTACTTATTTCCTCTATTTCAAAATAAACATTTTTTGAACATAAGTAAAGTAATTTAATCAAATTTTTAATTTCGAATTAAGTCAAACAAATTTTCTTAAGTGTCTCTTTCAACAACCATTCAAAAAGATGGGCCTTTAACGACCCCTAAAGCTAAACCCATCATTTTTAAACTTTTATTCAGCTTATTCTTAAGTAACTCAACTGTTTGAGAATAACAACATTTAGTGAGTTAACTAAATTTAAACTTTGGTTAACAGTTTGACGAACAAATTCATAACTTTCGATTTTCCTATAAGCTTCCACTCATTCTGTCAAATAACCGAACCTGGTCTACATACATCGATTATTATTGGAATAAAACTTGCAGCAAATTAGTTAGAAACCATGGAAACAAAATATTGCTGCTATTGTTGAAGTATCAAAAATCCCGAAAATCAATCTTTTACAATCTGATATTCTACTAGTATGATACTTTTATTTGATCTTTATATTGATTCATCAGTTCAGAAGAACAGGCAAGGACCTCAGAAACGAACTGAGTTTTTCGAAAAACAAATTGCTGATATTTCTCTTGAAAAGTGATTAATTTTCAGAACTAAATCCTGTGAAATATTTAAGTCTTTTAGTGTATCAATAATACATTGATTAAAAATTCAACGATGTGCCATTGTAAAAATATTAAAATTCTCAAGATTAAAGGTGAAAGAAACTGTTTGTACGCTTTGAAATGTACACATTTTTTTCGAAAAAGAAATCGTTTAATATCGCCATTTAAGTACATCAAAATGATGCTTATATTTTACTTCAAGAAGTGCTGCATAGCTACTTTTACAATATACAACACTTCTAATCAATCCTATTTTCGTCAGTTGGATATTCCAGCGAATCTGTATTTCCAAAAGGAAGTATAATTTATGCGTAATAATTATGAGATTTCAAAATTAATTTTTTTTCAAGTTTTTGAAAATTTTTTTTAGAAAAATATAATTCAAACTGGTACTTTTTATTTAATACTTTGGTTTTTTAGTTTAAATAATTATTTCAAAATAATTTTAATTTTGATTGTTTTTAATAATTATACTTAATAACTAATAAATTTTAGTATTAATGATATTAATTAATATTTCATCATAATTTATAATTAGTTTTCTATACATAAAAATAACAGAATTAAGCAAGTACTATTTTAAATCACTAATGGTAAATTTTGTTTTAAATTCAAAATTTTAAATAATTTTGTATATTCTTATATCA
>CAKKLC010007975.1:132110-146871 GCA_918559645.1 Ceratonova shasta | reverse complement strand
AAAAATTCTAAAATTCCTCTAGACATTCTATTCATTCTAATAAACGAATTTGTATATGAGGAAAATATAGAATCTACTTGTGATTAATTAATTATTGGGTGAAACATGATAATTTCATTTTTAAATTGATTAATAATTGTATTAAAAAATACTTTAAAAATTTAGAAAGACTAAAAGGAGGAGATTAGCATATAGTTCAGATTGATGAATCTTTGCTTCATATATGAAAGTATATTAGAGGAAAAATAATTCCTCAAAAATTTGTTTTAGAATTGATTGATGTGGTCTAAAAAGAATCAATAATTATGTATATACCGTCAAGAACAATAAATAATGTAGGAGATGTTTTAATAAATTAATAATTAAAATTATATCTGATTCTATTGTTTTACAGACTTTTGGTAATCTTATAATGAGATTTTTAAACCTGTGGGTTGTACTCACGTATCTGTTAACCATAACAAAAATTTTGTTAATCCTAAAACTGTATAGTATTCAAAGAATCTCGAAAATCTTTAGGATCTTAATAAAAAACTTTTTAAGAACTAATAATTATAGAAATTATCAAAATATGGACAATTATATTGTGGAATTTCTTTTTAAAAGAAAACAAAAAGGAAGGAAATTATAATAATCGAAATAATAAAACTTTATATTATCATAACAGAAAATAATTAAATTTTAACAAAAACATTGCCAGCATATTGTAAAAAAATTCAACAGATTTTAAATTTTAACCAAAAAATATATTTTATTTGTTTTGATTAATAAAAATTTATTATCAGTAAATTTGATTAATCTTGGCCTATATTTCGAGGACATAAGTAAAGAATGTGAATAATAAATTATTAGCTTAAATAATAGAACAAAAATTATGAAAAATTTAAAACTAATTCTTTTTATAAAATAAATTGTATTATTGATAAATTATAAAATCATCTCAGTTTCTAACAAAAATATGAATAACCGTATACATACTTAGAAAAAATAGTATTGGTAAAAAAAACTAACAATTGTTATAAAAAATATTTTGAAATAATATTAGTTTATAAAATATATATTTATAATTCTATTTTTTGTTGTTTATTTTCCATAACTAGAAATTATTGATAATTTAGATCAACCAATGAAATTATTTAGAAGTTTAAAATAGGTATTTATTCTAAAATAAAATTTTTAATGATATCAAATTCACCATCATTAACATGTTTTGATTCTAATACAATATAATTAATTCAAAATAACATTTTAATTATTTTTTTTATAATTCTATATTATTTTATTTAATAAAACTGTACAGATTTTTACGATATGTATTATAATATTTTTATATATGTAAGGAAAATTTTTTTAAATCTGAAAAATTATCAAGAAAGATCCTAATAAGCTAAAATTATTCTGATATTTAAAATTCAATCAAAAAGTATAATTTTGCAATCATTAGAAATATGCTGGATTCTTATAAAAGATTTTTGAATTATAAAACGATAACTTAAATTACAAAATAATAATTGCTTTTTTTAATTCTCTGACTTTGGTCTTAGTTTTTAATAATTTTATTATATTTTTAAAAATAACCTAGAATGAATAAGAGAAATATACGATTTTAAATATTTCTAAATTTAAGAATTTGAATATTTTTGTTCTATGTAATCTTTTAATTTAGTAACCTCTGATGATTTTATTCAATCATATAATAAAATAGAAATAATTATATTTAAATCGTTTTCTATTTGATAACATACTTATATAAGATTTCATCTTTAATTTAGTATCAAATGGATTTTTAAAAATAATTTGGTTTTTAGTAATAAAAATATTTATACCAATAAGGTTAATTTATAAAATCTCAAGCTCTTCATAAATTTAATCGCATGATTGTATTTTAAAATATTTACCTAAGATTTTTAAATTATAAAAAGGTTAATAAAACAATAAGAATTCTTGTAAAAAATGAAATATCTTCTTAATTTAGTATGTTTCATAAAGATATACTATTTTTTATAATTGTAAATAAAAAAAACCAAAATTTACTTAATATAGAATAAGAAATGTTATAAATTAATTCATATTTAAATATAAATGAATTTTTTTAAATAAAAATTTAGATAATAATAATTTTTGTGACAAATGATATGGTTATAACGGGAAATAAGCTAATTTTTTATAATTTAATTTTTTTTATTTTTATTGGTTATGCTATTAATACTAGTATTGCTGATACTTCACGTTAAGATTTTTATTTCGATAAATAAAAAAATCTATATCTGATTTTTAAAATAATGTTCCTATGTTCTGGAAAAATATTAGGTTTAAAATCCTATTGTAATATTATTATTTCATTTATAATTTATATATTAAATACTATAATGCTTATTTTTAGACATAAGCTTATGCATAATTACCTTTTTATTAGTATATACAAGCTCACTGATTTTGTGTGTTAAAAATTAATAAAATTTTTATTTATACGTATTTATTTAAATTGATAAATGTTCATTAGGATGATAATGTCTTCGAATAATTTAAAATAAATATTAAAAGAAAATTATTTTTATAAATTGATATTGAAATTTGTCAATTATTACAATAAAATTTAATAAAAATCTCAATATAATGGATACAATTTAATTTAAAATAGGATAGATTTACTGATTAGCTTGTTAGATTTGTTTGGATTATACTCTATTTATAAATATTTATTTTTTCAAAATCTAAAATTAAGTTATTTATTTAATTTATACTTAAAATAATTGAAACCCAAAAAAATAATATTAATTTTAAAATATTGTCAAAATAATATAGCCCCATAAAATTACAATAATTATGTTTCCATAATATTTATAATAAAAGATTTGTATTTTTATATTTATTTAATAACATTTATAATAATTAAATTAATTACATTAGGATTATTTAAAATTTAAATACCTTTGAACAAAATTTTTATCATAATTAAGTTATATATCATAAATTTATTTATAAATTCTACCAATATTTAGGATAATATATGGTCATGATAGGGGTATGCTAATATTACTTTAAAAGGAAATTTTATTAATTAGTTATTAAGATAAATCTAATAAGTTTAATTTCTGAATAATAATATTAATATTTAAATTTTATTATGAGTGTTTATATTTAACTTCAGTACTAGTACATTTGGTATATATTGAATTTAATATTACCGTAAGTCTTAAGATACATAATATTAACAAACTTAATTCTTGTATTGATAGATAAATACTTCATATACACAATAAAATTATGTAAACGATATTTCATCTTTATAAGATTTTAAAAACACTGATTTTATCTTTAATAAGTGAATTAGATGAAACTTAAAATCAAAATAATTTTTTTATTTAACATAATTTTTTATATCTCTATTACAAAATACCCATATTATTGTAAATAATTTTGTCCAGTCCAATAATAATTACTTTATTTATGTGTATTAATATCTTTTTATTGAAGCAAACTTATAAATTTATATAATTTGTGCCATTTACTAGTTATAATTTACAAACTTAATTAATTAATCAAATTCAAATATTGAAATTTAAAATTCTGATTTAGTTAAATCTAAATATTTTAAATAAGGTTACTTGTTTTACTGCATTAAATTCATATTTACAAATAAAGGTCTTATCTTATTAAGGAAAAATGCATACTATTTTAATCTATTTATCTATCTACATTTATACATATACGCAAAAAACTGGATAGGTTCAAAATTTATATTTTTAAAATAGATTTACATTAATAGTAGTGATTGATCTTCGTACTTTGGTGATTTATAATTTTAATATATATGTATATATATCATAGCCGCTTTGATATTTATATAAATCAGAATGTTAATGCATTTTGTTGTGTAAAATTAATTCACTCAACCCCTCCTAAATTTACTACTCTGAGACACATAAAAATTTCGGAAAACTTGGTAGAATTTAAAAATAAATAAATTTGAAAAGTAAAAATAAAAATAACTTTTTTATTTTTAATGATTTGATTAATTATTTTGGGAGTTGATTTAGGTTTCTTCTAATTATAAATAACTTTTTCTAGGCGATTTAATGCAGATATCGTTTTAGTATCTGCCGTTTTATTATGATAAACAATTTGGCTTCTGATTTTTTCGTAACTTTCAATCAATTTATCAAATATATATTTTTAAATTCAAATAATTCTTCAAAATAAATCTTCTTTATCTTCATTAAAAATCCTTCTAAAATTTTATCATTTTAATTAATGAATGTATCAAGTAATAAATTGATGCTTGTTTCTTCTACGATTTCAACCTCTTTGATTAGTTCATCTAAATTATTCTGATTTTCTTCTACTCACATTTTTTGTTTTGAATATACTGCTTTTATCCATCAATTTTACATTTTAGTCACAGATATATCATTCTAAGACCAACTCGTGTATTTTACCGCATCCTTTATATTGAGATCAGTTGCACAAATAGAATTTCTATATTGCTTACAATACTAGATGTTTTATAATGCTAAAATTAAAGTTTCCGAACTTCTTAATATTCTTATATCTAAATGCTTTGTAATGAATTTTTTAGTTATTGTGCAGAAATAATATTTGAATACACTCTTGAGAAAATATCTTTTTATCACTAGGGCAGTTATCAAGTTAAAGAAGTAATTTTCTTGCTTGTATTTTATGAGAGGTAAATATATTTAATAACCATTTAAATAATTCTGAAATTTTTAAATAAGAATTTTTATTAAATCTGTATTGACAGAGATTATTACTATTGAAATATTAATATGGACTTTGGATGTGCAAACTTTCCTTTTACTAAGAGTATTTAGTTTATGCGAAGCATCAATTGTTGTACAAAACATTATTGAAAGCATGTCTTTTAATTTTTTAGATCCATTTCTGGATTTGAAAATTAAGCTCTTATTGGCCATTAGTTTATAAAATAGTGACGTTTAGTCACAATTATATATATATTCTATGTTGAATATTGAATCATCTTTAATGAAATCTCCTCATAAACTCAAAAGTATCCTATATAAAATTATTGAAACATTCCCACTTAGTTTCTTTTGTGAAATATTTTTTTTTGAATTTATAAATACAGCCGTTTCAATATTTAAAATTTGTAATTTGTTATTCCTAGGCTATTTAAATTTCCTTTACTTTTAATATGTTTTCGATAAGTACTTCTCTTTAACATTCTACACATGATATTCAAAAATTAAGCTTTTCGTTTAGCTTTTGGTATAATTGTTTTCTATTGAAATATATTACATTGAGATGGCTAAAGTGCATTTATAGATTTTTTCTCTTATATCCATATAATTTTTTGATGATCTTATGCTAATCATTTTATTAAATTTTGCTGATAACATTTCAGCTACTTTTGTTTAATGTTCTCTTGATTATTTAACTGCAAAGTCTAAAATTTCTTTTTTTTCAATAAGAATTTTATTCAATTTTAAAAATATTTAATTTTATTATATAGGCATAATAAAACCTTTTTTTTTTAAATTTGGTAAACTTTGCAGGTATGATAAGCTACGGTCGAAATCACGTAAATTAAAGAAATTTTTTTTTTAAAGTCTTAAACTTTGGGTGTTCACTATTATAATAAATGTTCCTATATTAAGATAAATTCAATTAAACAAATATTAAATATATTTCTATTTAAAAATATCCTTACTCTTAGATAGCTTATGAATAAAACTTTTAATTACTTAATCTGTTATAATATGCATTTTTGTTTCAATTTTAAACGAAAAAGTTATATTTTTACCTTATTACGTTTAATTTGGAACTTTTTAGTATTTTTATTTTATTTTTAATAATATATTAAAATAAAACTCTCACTAAGATGATTAACTTTCTACAAAATAATTTATAATATAATCTTCTTGATAGGCTAGCTATTTGGGCGGAATCATCAAAGACAGTCCCGGATTTGCACCTCTGTACTGGCATTTAGGTTTGGCTACAATATGTCAAGGTTTAGAGAACTTGTTTGTTTTTAAACTTTGCATATATTCGTAACGCAAAAATTTACCATTTTAACAGCTGCTAGGTCATTTTTACATTTAAAAATTTCTAATAATTACTATAAAATCAATATCTGTTCTTTGAAAATACACAAAGGTATTTTTTCAATTGTAAAATACTTATAAGTATGAATTTAATAATTGTTTGATTTAAAGTATAAATTTAGTTCATTTAGATTGGAAATCTCATCATCAAGTAAACATTGAAAAACCTCATGGAATAAAAAATACTTAAGCGAGTGTGAATTAATACAAAAATTTCAGCATGATGGATCATGGGCTCTTTGTGCAATCGGTTAAAATAGATTTCTTATCGTTCATGTTAGTCGTCTAGATATTCTGGATCACATCAAGTCAGATCGTCATACCTCAGGTTTAAAAGCTAGATGATCAAGCAAGAAAGTAAGCGATTAATTTCATGATATTGAAAGCAACGAATGAGGTGCAAAAGGTAGATGACAAAAAAGCAGTATTTGCATTTTACAATGTCAATGAAAAATTATTAATATCGTAAAGAAGACTTTACTGTGCGATTTATCAGAGCACTTTATGATCCAATGTTTTCACTTGGAAAGATAAAGACTTCAAAATTGATTTCTAAATTATTGCATGCATGCATTGAAAAAGTATCAAAGAACGATTCAGCAAGAAAACTTTGTAGTTTTATTATGGACACATCAAACAATATAAACATACAAATGCTTACAATCTTTGTATAATATTTTGATTCCGTAAAAGGTGTTTTCAACAAGAAATTTGGTTACTATAGATTTCTAATGAATTGTCTAAGATATTGTTCAAAAAAATTGTGAAAGTAATAATGGAATCATCTTGTTAGATAGTATTATTGCTTACTTTGTTGTTACACTAACCTAAACGTTGAAGGAGTTTAGAGGAATGGAGGGAAAATGTTTGGAGAAAAATTAAAAGAGAATATTAGTAAAAAAGGTAACGGATGTATAGCACAGATAGCGCACAACGCTTCTGGAGCTGGATTTGAAATTATCGAGGTAGACGTTTAAGTCATAGGTATAAAAAATTCATAAGAATTTGCATATTTTTACTGTGCATACTGAAAAATTTAAGAAACTATGCTAAGACAATGATCAATTCTGCATTGCAACAAAAAGACACTCTGTATCTAGATTCATCATTCTCCAGCCTGCAGTCAAAAAAATCATTAAAATGTTTGAACCTTAAACAAAATTTTGTAGACTTATAAAAATGTACTTCAGTGATTCGTTCTTTGTTAAAAAATTCTCAAATAAAGTTTTATGTTTTCTTCATTACTATTCAATTTAAAAACATCAGTTACTTGATCAATCTGATTTGAGGATCATCAACTACGTCTTAGAAACCTTTTGTTGAACTTGCAACATTGAAAATCAAGGTTATTAATCGTTTGAATTGTGCTTTTTGTCAACTTCTACGTAATCAGATTACGAAAAGTTTGCAAACAAACTCAACAAAGCCTTAACGACAAAGTAATAGGTTTTTATTAAACTACAATCCATTACATTGATTTATGTGAAAACAGTTAATGGATCTGAAGTATTTTCGTGGATTATTTTGAACAAAATATCCAGCTCAGAATGATGTCGAAAAATCTTTTGAATATGTTGAAGAGAGATATGGAAAATTAATTAGATCAAAGATTAACCGAGACTTATTTTTCGATAAAGTTTTATTGATGACAAGTTTTGTCAATTATAATTTGAAGTTCTATACTACCAGCAAGCTCGCACTCGATGATGTATGGTGTCAAAACTTAGCTTATTTTAAACAAACTTTTGTTCGAATCGTCAATTTTGAAGGACGTCAGGAGTTATCGTTTTCTTATGTAGGTACTTACACAGAGGTTAAGGTTTTTGTTTCGTTATCATAACATTAATGGAGCGTTCAGAAAAGCAGATTTGAAATAGCGACTCTCTATTTCTTACTTACTATCCAATTTAATTCGGAATTAAATTTTATTCAAGTTAACGGCAGGAGTAATAAGTATACGGTTTTATTCATTAAGGTGCACATAAGTGGAAAACAGGATTAGAATGATTTGTAATATAAAAATTTTTATAATGAAAATGATAAAAGTAATTTTGACATATTTTTTCTGTTTTACTGAAAATTTTAAATGTCTCGGTTTTTAACAAAAAGGTTCTGAATTTTATAAAAACTTTCTGATCACCATATCTTGTTGACTATATTAAAATAATTTTGATTTTTAAATTAATTTTTACCAACCAATACAGAAATAAAAATTAATTCAAAACTTATAAAATACGATATAACTTAATTATTGATACGATAATACCAAAAAAATTATCCATTACTATTTAATTGATTTTTTTTCATGATAATTTTTGAAAAAAATTATTTAAAAAGTATAGTTCTTTTACTTTTATTAAAGAAAATGTAATAAAGTTATTTCTTATATTAATTTTATAAATTTCATATTTAATATAACTTTCTTTTTGTAATTTAATATATTGGTGCTACACAAGATTATTAATTATAAAAATATATGTAAAAAATAAAGCTAATGAAAATTATAAAGAATATAATGTGTTGATAGTGTAGATGATATTATATATCAAAAAAATATGTATATTTTGGATATTTAAAAAGATTTATTTTTATAATTGTATAAAAATGTTAGTTCAGTAAATTTTAGTTTTCGCATATTATATTATGATTTATAACAAAAAGAAATTAAATAAATTGTTTATTGAATAATTAAATTTTTTTAATAAATTTTTTTTCTATTATTAAGTTTCTCTTTTTCTGATAAGTTAAATGCTAATATTAAATAATTATAACTCCAAAAAATCTTTTTTCTCAAAAATTTTTTGAAACATTTAAATCAGATGAATTATATTTCAATATTTACAAACTCTATTTTCTTTAAAAAAATAATTTTAAATAAAATTGTTTATCCTACTTTTTGAGGATGCACAATCAGTAAATTAAGTAAGGAAACCTATTTTTTATTAAACATATTTGAATTAGTGATAGAATAAGAAATTATTTAAAGAAATATATATTTAAAAACATAATGATATCATTTTTATTAGTTATTTCTAATAATGTTCTTGGATAAAGTGAATATGAAAAATTTAATTTATTTTTTTTATTAATTCAATGCAATTTGAAGTTCATTCTCTTGAAAATTTTTGTTTTTTCTTGAAGTTTTAAAAATAAAAATATATAATTTTGATCAATATAATAACCATATCATTTTAAAAATATTTTAAATTACTTAAACAACTAATTATCAGTACAGATTATTAATTTACAGATTTTGATGTTAAATTATTTTTTAATATAAAACTATATAATTATTTAAATTTTAAGAATTAAATAACTTTTTACTTGTCCAAATCAAATTTTTTTGGTTAGAAAATTTACTTGACATAAATGAAACTTTTTTCAAATATATTTTGGATTTATAAAAATGAAATTTTTTATAAAGCCATTTAAAATACAAAAAATACATTTAATAAATTTATTTTAAAAATACTATTTTTTAATATTGAATAAGACCTTATAACCTTTATTTTTTCCTAATAAGATTTAATTTTATCAATATTTCTGTAATTCAAAATTTTTAAAAAGAATTTGTAACACAATTATAAAAAGGGTCAAAATTCTTCATTTTTTTATGCAAAATTTAAAAATCTGAAAATTATTCATAAATATAATATTTAATAAAAATTATGAGGGAATTTGAAATTAAATTATATTTCTTAACATTGTATAAATTTTATTACAAATTGAATTTAAAAATCATTATTTTTTTTTATTTCAAAAAAGAAAATCAATTCCTTTTTAACTATAGTTTTATATTTGATTGAAAAACAAAATATATGTATATAATAAAATATATTTTACTCGCATTCAGAAGAATCTTCCTACAATTTTCAATATTAAAAAGAATATTAATTATTTTAATATATTGCTTTAAACTAGCTTATGGTTTTAAATAAAAAGCTACATTATACCTTTAATTTCTTTATTTAATATTTATTTTGACATATATAAACATCATAATTATAATAATTTATTAAAATTATTAATTTCAAAAGCAAATTTGATACAAACATTATCTAACAATGCACATATACGTGTATATGAAAAAAATTTGCAAAATAATCTATATAGGCCATAAATTAATGTTATTTTAATTCATTACTATTGCTATTTTTTTCAATCGTAATAAAAAATTCTTTATTTACATCCATCTAACATTTAAATTATTTATATATTAATATTGTTACAAAAATAGTAAATTTAAGGTTTCTTTTATGAATTATTTAATTCTAAAATATAATTTCTTATTTTAGGATAAGAAATATTAGATCAAAAAACAAATTTTATCCATATGGCAATAATTTGCGTTCTGTTGTTTTTTATTTTAAAATATTTTAAAATAACAAAACTATACACCCAATGCAACGAGAAATTTTACCAACTATGAACACAATTAAAAAAATTTTAGCTTTTTGGAGACGAAAAGGTGTAATTACGACAAGGAAAAAAATATAGAAATTGTTATTCACTGCTTAATTTTATTAAATACAAAAGAAATTTAGATGGTGTTGCATGGAGATGCTTGAGCAAAAATTGTTTGAAATATAAAAAATATATTTCAGACCATGAAAATACTTTATTCAGTGATTTTAATATTCAACTAAATAATTTAATATCAATTTTGTGGAAATGGTTCAATAATACGCCAATGAATTTGATTTTTGCGGAAGTTCATGGTTCACATGACATTTTACAACAAGTTGTTTTTATACTCCTTTCCCTATGCAAAAATTATTTTACTCTACACCTAGTTCAACTTAGCGGAAACGGCGTGTTCTGTGAAATTGAATATAGTTTATTTAGGAATATGCTCAAAAACCTAGTCGGACGCTATCCTGAAAATTTAATTTGGATTTTTGACATTGCAGACACTGCATATGTTCCTAGTAAAAGTTTTTCTATAAGTTTTTGATGATCGAAATCGAATCACTTTGGTTCTCATAGTTCAACAAGTTTGCCATACTGGATACATTATCCGCAATGATAGTTGGAGAACTTATTGGAATTAAAGAAATGTTGTTTCTGAGCATTTTATGGTTAATTATATGCAAAATTTCGTTGATCGAATTTTAAAAGCAAATACGCAAACAATCTAATCTCCTTGGAATAAAATAAAATTGCTAATAAACAGATGAAAGGATTATATGGAGAATCTATACCAGAAATTTTCAACAAATTTATGTTTAAAAAATAATAATTGTCGTGGAAATTTTTTAAGAAATCATTGATTTTATTTAAATTTAATTTTTTTTGATTTTTGGGGTGAAAATTTGCGTGTTGATCTGAAATCTTAATAATATATATTATTCATAAATCAATTTTTAATTAATTATTTATTTGCTATAATTTATCTGAATATAAAATTGACGATTTTAATAAAATGATAAAGATTTATTTTTAAAATATATAATTGACATTTTAACTTCAAAAACATAAATTAAAAAGCATTTATTAAATATATTAAAAATCTATTTTCCAAATATTAAATATCGTTAATTTTAATTATACCATTATGAGAGAATATATACATTCAGAGTTTTTTTTAATTGATTTTTTTTTATATTATGGATGATTAATAAAATAAATTTCAAATTCACTAATTTGCTTTTTAATTTATTTAGCTTTATATAAAATAATTAATTAAAGATTATAATAATTTAGAATCTTTCTCATCATTAATAAAAACTCACTATTTAATTTCTTGATGTAATTTGTAAAGTAAATTTATTTTAGATTTTAAGAATTTTAAGATTTATTTTAATTAATTATTTTATATTTAAATCTATTTGCTCTAATTTAAAACATCTATATATAATTTTTAATTAATCTTACAAAAAAACAATATATGCTTGAGTTTAAAATTTAATTCTAGTAACGTAAATTAAATATGCTTAGAAATAATTTTTTAAATTAACTATATTAAAAAATTTTCTTGCCAAAAGCAATAAAAAATATCTTTTATCCAATTAAATTATAAAAAAAATCCTATAATAAATTGAAAATACATATTATTTAATTATAGTAATCACAGAAAAGATCTTTTCGTTGTAATTTTTTGTTATTAAAGCGAATAAAATGTAATTAATTTTATTAACTTAGTAGAATTTTGAAATATTTAAACACAAGTTTTTCCAAATTATAAAATTATAATTATTAAGATTTTTCTTACATTACAAAAATTATAACCAAATAATCATTTAAAATTAATTTTTTATTTTTAAATATTTAAAATAATAAAAAAAAGTGAATCATTTTTAATCGTTTTCAAAACAAATTTTATTTGGCGTTATCATGTAATAATGCTTTAAAACTATATTTGAAGTGAAGAAAAATTTAAGGTTTTTTTTAGATTAAATTTTATTAAATTATTTTATTTGTAATAAGGCTAGCTTTAAAAATTATTTCGAAAATTGAAAAATTTTTTTTTAAAAGATTCTAATTAATGATCAAATACAATATCAATTAATTTTTAATCATTTTTTTGAATAAACTATTTATATTCATTTTTCACCCATCTATTATTTTTATATGTATAAATTAACTTATTCAATCAGGTAATATTTAATTTAAATTAAAATATTGGGACATATTTTGTACAAAAAAATGATCATCATTATAAACTAAACTATAAAAATATTAATATTTTAAAATATGAAAATTAATTTTTTTTACAATAATTATTATATTATAAAAATAAAAATAATCCATCATAAAATCAGAAAATTAAACAACTAATATTGTTAGTTATATATAAAATGATTATTAGGTCCCTCATTATCATTAAATACTAATAAAGTATATTTTTAACTAATTGTCATTAACAATGATTTTGAAAAAAAATTCTGGTTGTTAATTTTTTTTAATTTCTAAATTAGAGGATCATATCAGAATATTTTATGTAATTTCAAATAGTTTACGGTAATAACCTTGAATTTTACAAAATGGAAAAATTTTATTAACAAAAAAAATATAAAATTTTAATTAAATACTTGTGTAAAGTGCGATTATTAAAAATGACATAAGTTTTATAATAAACTATTTTTATTTTTCATCTTTCCGATTTAGAATAAATATATTTTCAAGATTATTTAAAAATATAATAAACTATTTATTTATTAAAAATTATGTATACTTTATGGTAATTAAAAGTAACCATCAAAAATTAATTAAATAAAGAATACAGAAAAACCTAACAGAAATAAACAATATTATTCATATACTCAGATTTAAATAAAATTTATTTCTAATAACATTTAATCTAAACTCATAATTTCATCAAATTGCATTTTATAATTTAAGTTTCAATATTATTTCATTACGAGTATATATTAATTTTTTTAAAAAACATAAACATCAAATTTATCTAAGTTAATTTTTTGTAATGGCGAATTAAAAAGTTCTTGTAATATTAGTAAAAACTAAAGTAATCTATAAAATAACATTTAATTAGGCCATACACCAAATTTTCTAATTGTAAAATATCAAAAAATTGGTAATAATCGGGTTTTTTGATAGGGTGTCCTGGTTAAAAAATGAAAATCGTAAAACTGCACTTATGAACATACTTGAAATCGGCAGAAGAATATCATATGAAGAAAAGGCATAAGAATTAAGTTTAAAAATACCTTTGATGAACATTTTTACTTGTTTCCGCCAATTTGCATTTCGCCTTTATCTTTTGAAACATAAAGATTGGACACGGTATCATAAAAATAAAAAGATACAACAATAAAAAAATAAAAATAACGATGTTTGTGACACAAACTTGTATAGAAGCAATGTTATAAAAAAGACTTACTGTTTTTCTGCATAAATAACAGTAAGTTAAACTATTTCAAAATAATCTTTGAAAAACTCTAATATTGTAAAAAAGAATCTCCTTTTATGGAAATTTGCAGTTTAGTAGGATGATTGAAATTCTATACCCACAATACTTTTTTGTATTTTTATATAGTATTTTGCTTTTTACCAAAATGATTAAATATTTTGAGTGTGAGCTCCTGTAATAAGATCTACAAAATGATGTGTATGGTTAACTGTATAGTAAGGGTAATTTTAATTTTTTTATTGTAAATTATATGCTTAGCATTCATCGGTTACAATAATACTTACTTGTCTTCAAGCAGATAGAATTTTTTTAAAGATGTATACAAGTTAAGCGATAATCAACATGATTTAGGTAGAATTTTGCAGATATGAATCAGATATTAGTTATTCCAAAGACCCGCAAGTAAATTTCTATTACTTTACTTTTATGATATTTGATGTATTACAAAAAACTTTTAAACATGACAATCGACCCATGGACTCCTAAGTAGTATTTGATTTGCTAAGAATGAGTTTTGGTAACACTAATTATAACAAAAATTGATTTTTTAGTAAATTTTAACCTTTTTAATAATTTTTTTTTGTGTTTTCGATCCTGCCATTTTCACAAAATCTGCATAAACACATTGAAAACCCCAAATGAAATTATTTAACAAAGAAAAAGAAATAATTGATACATACTTTTTTTACCATATGCACGTACTCGTATAGCATCAAAATTCATATTTATCACTTTTACGGGTATGTTTTACTTCTAAGCTATTATGCCCATGGAAGCCATATCCCTATTTTACCATCAATATTCT
>CAKKLC010007975.1:116957-129470 GCA_918559645.1 Ceratonova shasta | reverse complement strand
AAAAAAAAAGCTTAAAGTATGGGAAACTAACTACTTTAATATAAATTATTTTAAAAAAACTTTAATTTCTGATATATTATAACTAGGGCAACCTCAAATATGCAAAAAAAAATGCAAAAAATAAAAAAAACTGCAAAATTAATTCAAAAAATTTAAATAAATAATAATAATAATTTTAACTAAACTTAATTCAATTGGAATACTCTCTAAAATCAAATGTATCATCTGAATGAGGAATCGAAGCAATTTTACCATACTCGACATTGTTATAATAAAAAAAAAAGATTTCAAGAAATTTTTTTGAACAATGTTTACACCTTTTGCTTTAACTTTCTTCAACATCTAAAAACTTCTTCTCACTGCTATTGAGGTCGGTGGTCAATTCCCTAGATTAAAATAACGAGAATGATAAATAGAAGTATCAGAAATATAAGCTATAATCTTAACATCATTATTTTTTAATTTCTGATCTATAACTTCTTTTATATTTGCGCGATCTTCTTTAAATTCAAAATTAATTAAAGCAGCATAACCAGTTATGATAGTATACTAAGACTTCAAAATTATTCATAAAAAAATCAAATAATTATAAAAGTTTTTAAGTCTACCAATTAACTTGTCAAACTTTGACATGAAATTGCTTCTTTATCTCTTTGAAGAAGTAACAATTCAGACTAGCAGGATTCTATAATTGATTAAACTTATGTAAGAATTTTTGTATAATATAGCGCTACTTTGATCCAACTATACTACCTTGATATTCCTACATCCGATAAAAACCCGATACTAACAAATTTTGATATCATCCTGCGATTTTTATGTGTTGCAATTTTCATTGATTAATAAAAAAATCTAAATTTTAATATTTTGATTTTATCTTTATTTTGCAATTTTATATTAAATGTGCGAGACATATAAATGTAAAATTTGAGGAAATATGTTTTTAATATCATTTATCGCTTTAATCATATAAGTAGTACAATATGAAATTATAATCTCTGCATTATTTGATGTAGTGCTTATTTCATTATTGCCTCTTGTATCAATTATTGAACCACCTTTTAATCAATATTTCCATCTGATTTGACAGAATCAAGTAAAAAAATATTTTCTGGAAAATTACAACTCCCGACTAACGTATTACGTATTTACAGCATTTAATTTCAGATTAATTAAAAAAATAATATAGATATTTTAATTAACGCACTTTTGTTCAATTTTTAAAAGTTTTTCTGAATATAGAACTGCAAGTTGAGATCTAGCATTTGTTTTCCAAATCAATGGATGTTCCAAAAAGTTAAAAAGATCATTTAATTCTTTATTTCTGAGTTTAAAATGACGAAGATTTGCCGAAAGAAATGCAGTTACAAGCATCTTAGAGAACTCTGCTTTAAAATCAATTAAAAAAGTCTTCAATTTTACACCTCCCGCTGATTATAAGACCGTCATACATTTTATGTCTCTGGGATTTCCTGTGCAAATCGATCGCATAATTTCTTAGATGATTTATTGTTGAGCAACACAAATTGTACACCAGTATTGAGTTTTGATCCACTGTGAAAATCTTAGGATACTTTCTAATATGCTATTTTATATTTGCTTAATTTTTCACTGATAAAAACGCCATTAGACAATATTTTTTTTTTGCATTTTTTAATGCAAACTTTTTATAAAAAATGCGAAAAAATGCCGTAATGTATTTTTTTGCATAACGGTTCGCCTAATTATAAAAAAGAGCAAATTAAGCAAAAATAATTTTTAAAAATATTATTTTTAAAATAAAATATAAATTCTCAATGATATTTATTCAATAGATGTATAATATTTTTGATTAATTGATAATTAATAATAACAATTCATAATGATATAGATATTTAAAAAAAGTAAATTAGATTTTGAGTAATAGTAGTAAGATAACTAAATTTAATTTAAATTAGCTTTAATAAAAATAAGATAAAATTTTATCTATATAAAATATTTATTTATAGTTAAAATAAAATAAGGAGCTTTTGGGTATAGAATCTTAATAATTGACAAAAAGATAACAAAAATAAAAATATCTATTTAAAAAATGTATTTTTAAATGGTTACCTTGTTAAAATTATTAATAGTTACATGAATTATTTTATTAAACTTTGTTGATTATAATTCTTATCATATATTTCTATTATGAAGAACTTTTAATCTTATAAATATTTTAAAAAAAGAATTCTATAATAACCTCTGATATTTTGTTATTTTATTTCTTATATATAATTCATAAATTTTATCATAAAAAGTATTTTTTATCTTATTAATTTCTTTAATATTGATAAGTTTATTTAAGTAAGTTTTTTTAGGTCTTTCCGAATACTTAATCCATAAAATGATTCTAATGTTGGTAATAATCATATCAATAATATATAATAAAATAGAAGTAAAATATAATAATTGTTAGAACATGTCTATATGCTGGGAGGAAGTTCCAGATGATAAGGTAAAAATTTTTAAATAAAAAAGGCACTTTCGTTGAAACCCTTTAAAGTATCTAATTTATCTTTTAAGATTCAAAAAATTATCCTTCATGAATATATTCAACCATTAGTTTATGTAGATTTTATAAATTTGTAGTTAGACTGTAAAATACAATTTGAAAAAGGAATTATAGTAAATTTTTAAAATATTAAGCAAATAAACTGCAATCATGAAAATAAATTAGAAGTAAATTATAAGCTTATATAAGATTGATATGGTCATATATCCTTATCAAATTGGAAAATTCCTGTACTACTATAAAGTATATGATTCTATTTCTTAGGAAATTTACGTTTTTGTTGCAATATGTGAATTACAAATAGTAAAAATGTAGTCATTTTATTAGATATTAATTATTTTTGAAATCCAAGGAAAATTTGTAAATAAACATTTTATTTAAGATGCTTAAAATTAATTTTCAAAATAAAAAATATGACCCTTATTTTGATAACATTAAATGTACAAAATTAATTATACATCCTTAAGATCCATATACGCCTGGTGGTAATACTGAAAATTGGATTGTATAATTGTGAATAATTTATACTAGCGAGCTTACCTATATGAAGAAAAAATTATTCCGTTAAGAGTAGTATTTATTTTACTCTAGGATATTAACCCCGATGATGGAAAAATAAACACACCAATATTTTATTTTGTATAATTTTAAAATCTGTAGGATATTAATAATGATAATAATGTTGAAAGAGTTGTACTTATAATATTAAATCATATAGTTTAAAGGATTAGTAATTATGGGTAAAATTATTATTTAGACACTAAAACAAAATGAAATTCCATCAGACATGTATAACTTTTATGATGTATTTAGTATATTTTATTTTAGATGTATTGCCTAAAAGGTTTGCAAGATAATAAAGAAGGTTTTTTTTTTCTTTATAATGCTTTTATTATTCCTATAATATGCTCTTTATATAATGTAATGTTTTTATTACCAATAGGTTTTAGTTGAAGGGAGTATAGAGGATAGAAAAGAGTTTTATGTATTGAGTGTATATAATAATAAGTTATAAAGGATAAAATATTTTACAAAGTTAATATCAACTACCCTATAGTAGTATCTAATTAAAAAGTGTAGGAAATTAAAATTAATTATAAAATTATCCCCAGTGTATTATCCATTTAAATTAATAGACCTTTACATTTTATTTAAAATTCGATAATTTAATTTTTATCAAAAAGGAGAAGGAAAATAAGAAAATATTTATTATTACAAATAATGAAAAGCAATATATAATTGACAATAATTGGAGTTTAGGACGCTTAGGCAAAAAAAGAGGAATAATAGTAAGTATTATTAAAAATAAATATTTTTAATTGAAATTTAGAAAAAAGGTTATAAATTCGATTTTAAAAATTTGATTATTGTATTTGAAAATAATTATAAAAGGAATTTGAACATAATTATGAAAAAACATTGAAAGTCCCAAAGATTATATTCAACCCAGTATCCTTATTTTAACATATAGGATGATTACTATCAATTTGTTAATGAAAATAAGAATGTATTTGTAAATTAAAATATAAAGGTTTTTGATTTTTTTCAAGATCTGATTGAAAATGTATAAATTTTAATTTATTAAGTATAATGCAACAACAAAAACTATTTGCAATTTATAGTTTTCATTAACAGTGCAAAAGTAATATATAAAAAATACTTTTTCAATTGAAATTTAATTTAATAATGAGGTCTTATAATATAAATATTTATCAATAAAATATTTATTAAAAATGAGTTTTTTTTTAAAAGTTTACTAATCAATTTAATTTTTAATGAAGTAATTGTTCATAATTAGTAATTTTGTTTTTTGTTAATAGTCCGTTAATCAAGTAATTTTTAAGTAAATTAGTAAAAAGATTAGAAACTCTTAATAGTTTTAAATATATATTCATAATTGGATAAACAATCTATTTATATGTTAAATTATTTTGATGAATTTATTTATATTCATTATTATTTCCTTTTTTAACTAGTTAAGGTTGAATATAAACAAATTCTAAAGGGAACATTCTATATTTTACTCCGTGTATTTACATTCCTATTTTCTAAAATTTTCAATTTCTTTAAAATGTTAGAAAACCAATTTTTGTTACATTCTCTAATTTAAAAGAAGTAGCTATAAATAATACTTGTTTGAGTTTATTTGTATATTTTTAAAAATCTTTATTTATGTTAATTATTATATATTTTATTTAAATTTACTGATGGATTTCATCCAATAGTTGTTATAAGTTACCTCATATTCATAAATAAAGTAATGAACATTTTATTCATCACATTTGATATCACATTTATGTGATAGGTGATTTTAAATACTAATAGTATGATATTTCTATTTTCATAATTTTATCTGATTACCTCAAAATGGATAAACTCAGAAAAAGGTAGTGTAGAATTTTTAAAACTTTAAATTGATTATTAAAAATAATGATAATTATTTAATTTTTTTTATTCTTCATTTTCGAATTTCAAGTAGCATATGCTTATAATTGATTAAATATATTTAAGTAGTGTAAGGAAAAGTTTGTTTCTAAAACTATTATTAAATTTTTTTTTCTTTTGAGAACAAGATACATAAAATAAGCCTTTACTACATAACATAGGTTCATAAAGCTCTAAATCTTCCATTTGAAGCAAACAAAAGATAAAATGAACAATAATGAGATGAGAATTTTTAATTCTTAGGTTAAAAGTTTTATTTCAATTTTCACCATATTTTGATGTTCTTTCTACCCATTTTAGATTTCTTGAATATAAATTTTGAAATTTGAAGCTAATTGTATATACAGAGTCCCTATCTTTTTTCTGTAGAAAATTGCTAAATAAAAATTTTTACAACTAACTGTTAATGTTCTCTAAAATATACTCACCATTTAATTGTACCAACAAAAATAATTTAAAGGTAATAATCAAAACCTAATAATAAAGAACGAACTCAAGTAACGACATCATTTAAAAAAATTTTAGTAGAATGCATTATTTTTTATAGAGATTATTCCTAATGATATGACGCGCCTCTAACATCCTTTTCTAAGTGTAATAAAGAGCTAAAAAGCTAAGCTTCACTGAATGTTATACTAATAGCTTTGATTATAGCACAATAAAAGTCAGTAATAATATATTCAAAATTTAACTACACAAACTCCTTGCATTTTGTAAAAGCTTGCATATAAGAACTTTTAGATTTATTGCTAAGTAGTATATATATAAATGGAAAAGGTTTTTCAAAAATAAACATATGAACCACAAAAATCTGAAATAAACCTTATGGAAACGATTTGAAAATTCTATCTATACTTTTGTATCTACATAGGAAAGATAGCTGAGTTTGGTATCTGATATAAAGATCACGTTGCTCTCTTTTTTATTAAAAAATGCTAACGTATCTTATAAAAAGGCATTCCCTTGTTGTCCCTCTTTTAAATATTTATAATATCAATAATTACGCTTGATGAATGCCCAATAATCTTGTTGCGTAATTTGCTAACTGAATCCAACATATATTTGTTTGATGGTGACTCAAAATTAACGTAGTTTTTAGTTAACAAAATAAGCTTCGACGTTACAATTCCAAATCCTCTTTCAGATGTTGTTAGAATTTATGTCTAATAGACCTCATATCTTTTAGTCGACTAACTTTTTCCGTTACTGGAAGATGGAAATTTATTAAATTTTGTTTTACATATTCATCGTCATCTGTAGTCAAAATTTCTCTTAAAGACCGGTTACGACACCTAAACGTATACTACCATCGAAATTTTTATCTTTATTATAATTAAGATCATCATTAATTAGTAGATCTTTTTTCGCTATGTCTTTCAATAATGTCTAATTCCGCCCTAGGTGGTAAAAAAAATATTTCTAAAACGGACCCTTTGTCTCAACTTGTCGATTTTTCGCTTACCCATTTAAAAAAAAGTTAAACCCATTTTCAATCGAATTTCAAAACTAATTTCATTTGGATATATCATGTAATAATGGCTAAAAACTATATTTGAACTTCGTAAAAATCTAAATTTTATATTTTTATATTTCATTGAATTTTTTTATTTGAAATCAAACTAGCAATAAATTATTAAAAATATATAAATATTATTTTAAAAGTATTTCAAGTAATAGTAATGTACAATATCATTCAAGTTTTAATCATTTTATTTAATAAACCATTTATATTTATTTACTACATTATCATTTTATTAATACGTTATAAATTAACGTATTCCATAAGTTAATCTTTAATTATAATTTAAATAACGGGAGCTATATTTTACAAAAAATTATCAGTATGATGAATTTTACTATAAAAATATTAATAAGTTAATTTTAAATTTGAAAATTAATTATTTTTACAAAAATTATTAGTTTATAAAAATAATTCATCTTAAAATAAAAAAATTAAAATAATATTGTTAGTTTCATAAAATGATTATTATGTCACCTCATTATCATTAAATCATAATTAAGTATATTTTTAACTACTAATTATTTACGATGATTTTAAAAATAAATAATTCATGGATATTAATTTTTTCGATTTTTAAATTTGTGTTATCAGAATTTTTAATGAAATTTTAAATAGTTGATGGTAATAAGGTTTAATGATTAAACTTGTTCTGAATATTTTATTAGTAAAAAAATATTATATTTGTTTTTAAATACAAGTTTATAATTGGCTTTTTATAAATGACAAAATATTTTATAATAAAATATATTTATTCTTCATCTTTTGAATTTAGAATAAATATATTTAGAAGAGTATTTCCAAATATGTTAAACTCTTCTTTTATTAAAAATTATATATAATTTATCTCAATTAAATGCCATCAAAAACAAATAAATAAAGAAGAAAGAGAAACCGAACAGAAATAAAACAATATTATTGATCTACTTAGATTTAAATATAATTTTTTCTAATAAAATTAAAATTTGTAATCATAATTTCTTACAATGGCAGATGTATAATTTTAGTATCAATAATATTTATTATGATTATTTAATAAATTTAAAAGAGAACGTAAACATCAGATTTATCTATGTGCGTTTGGTTTTTACGGGAAATTAAATCGTTCTTGTAATATTAAAAGCAACTTAAGTCATCTATAAAACAACATCTTAGTAGGTCATATACCAAAGTTTCAAATTAAATAATATCAAAAATTAGTAATACTAAGGTTTTTTGAAAAAAATGGTGGTAGAAAAAAATTTCAAACTGAACTTATGAACATATTTGAAATTGGGAGAAAAATATCGTACGAAGAAAACGCATTGGAATTAACTTGAAAATTAAGATGAAGATTTATCCTAATTTGCCATTCTATCTGCTCTTTTTGCATTTCGAGTTTTGGGTTGAAAATAAATAACTAAGAAATAAAATCAACACAATTAAAAAAACAATATAAATTTTTAAAGAAACGATATTTGATCAAACAAATTTCAAAATATGAGATGTTTTGAAATTGATAAATTGTTTTTCCGTAAAACTAAAAGTAAGTTAAACTATTTTACAGACTCCTTTGAATAAGTCTACTGTCATAAAATGGAATCTCCATATAAGAAATAAACTTGTAGTTATGAATGATGAATTAAATTATGAAAAGTTCGGAAGTATAAATAAGATCATTCAAATTAATGAAGTTCATCTAAATAACACTAGTTGTAAAATAGGAAGACTAATTATGGGGTGAATCTTTTTGGATGGTAAATGGTATTTTTTGGTTAACACTTCAAGTTCTTTATGAAGTTACCACAGATATATCTCCTGATTATTTGATATCATTGATTTAATCCAATGTAGAGGAACATTACACAATTATAAATGGCAGATGGAACGGTTAAATGACGTTGCTTTTTTACATAAAGTCATTAAAAGGTTAATGAGATAAAAGAATATGTAAGTTTAGATGATAATAGCTATACAAATTCATTGGAAAGGCCTATGCTTGGTCTGTGTTAAAATATTTAAAAAAATTGTTACAAGATTAAATATTAATGTTTTAATAAAAGCTTAAAAGTTGCATAGAAATATTATTTTAGCGAGTTCAATTTCTAAATTTGAAATATTAATAAATTTATTAAAGCTAGAATTATTAGTTTTAAATTTTTACCTTTTCTTTCTTCGCTATCCCGAAAAACTGACTATTAGCCAATTTTTATAACTACGAACACTTCATTATTGTATTTCAAAAAATTAAATTAATTAATTTTTAAAATTTTATTTAATTAAATTGATTACATGATAATTACAACATTTTTATTACTTTCAAAAATAAATTTTCTTAGATAATACGAAACAAATATATTGATTGATAAAATTTTTTTTTATTATTTATTTTAAAGTTTTTATCATTATTCAATAATGAAAGTCAGCGTATTGTTGATGATTTATATTAATTGTGAATAAATTAATAATTAATCAGATATAAATAGAAATTAATATATACATAGCTATAATAAAAGGTATTCTGATCCAATGTTTATTCATATTTTGATTAAATGCTTAAATGTATACTTTTAGAATACACAGCAAATATTCTTCTAAATTACTAAAGAAAAGTTAAATAGAAATATTTTAAATTATATAAGTAAATAAAATTAATTTATTGAGGAAAATTTTATCTTAATTTAGAATTATTAAATTAAAAATATTGCTTACTACAATAAAAATATCCTTATTAATTTAAATGCTCATTATTTGTAAAAAAACTAAAATCGTTGTAGATAATTATAAAATAAAGTTTAATATTACAAATTATTTAAATCTTTCAATTTATTTTAAATTAAAAATCAAACGAATTCTATCTATCACTTTAAAAAATTCGATATTTAGAAACTTTGATATTGCAAATTCTAAAAGATCGCATATACAATAAATAATTCATTAAATACACATTTTTAATAAATTTTATAAATTAACATAACTACCATACAATATAATACAAAAAAGTTAAAATTTCATTATCTTGGATTCAAAAAAGATAATTAATACTATTTTTTGGTTCAACTGTAAAATTTTATACCATATAATTCAAGTATAAATTTTTTTCCTTATAAAAAAATAAAATTAAAAACAAATAAATAAATAAATAATAATAAAGGTAAATTATAATTAAATCATGGATTTCTAAAAAATCTTCATTAAAGAATTTGGATTTAAATAAAAACTTATCTAAGTATTATTTAAATTCTGTAACCACAATAACTTTTTGTATTTTTGTATGGTATTTGTCCTTTTACCAAAACGACTTAATATTTTGAGCGTGAGCTACTGTAATAGGATCTACAAAATGATGTGTATGGTTAACTGTGTGACGAGTGTAATTATCATTTTTTGATAGTAAATAATACGCTCAGCATTCTCCGGTTACAATAATAGTTCCTTGTCTACAAACATTTACAATTTCTTTAAGATGTCTACAAGTAAAGCGATAATCAACAAGATATAGGTAGAATTTTGCAGATATGAATCAGATATTAGTTATTCCAAAGAGCCGCAAGTCATTTTCTGTTACTTTACTTTTGTGATATTTAGTGTATCACGAAAAAACTTTTTAATATATCATTCGACCCCTGGAATCTCAAGTATTATTTGATTTGCTAAGAATTAGTTTTTGTAACCATAATTTAAAAAAAAATAATTGATTTTTTTGTTAATTTCAACCTTTTAAATAATTTCTTTTTGTGTGTTCATGCCTATCATTTACAAAAAATCTGCACACACACTTTCAACAACCTTTTAAAAATTATTGAATAAGGAATAAGATATTATTGATTCATACTTTTTGTACCCAACGCATATACTCGTATACCATCGAAATCCATATTTTATCACTTTTACAGGTATATTTTGCTTCTAAGACATTATGCTCAGAAGCTAAACCTCCAAGCCTCCCGGCAATATCCTCAAGAAGCTATTATCTATCTCTTAAATATCCGCCATAGTCTAAATCCGTCCAGCTGACTAAATCTCTGTATTTAACCTTTATATTAGCTTTGCAGTATTCACTGTAACAAGGTTTTTCGCACTCATATGAAGTTACTTAGTTGGCCTGAGTGTTTTGCTTCATGTACGTATAACTTAAATAGATCAATTGCATGATAGCTTTATTTTCTGTAATAAATTCCATGTTTTATTATTACTATCTGATTATGATCATTTATTGCAATAAAGTGGTTTCTTCTTTATTTATTGTCGTTTTGTTAATATGGATTATCTTTTTTTCCAAATTTTTAACAAATCTATTAAATCCGAACAAAGTGGGAAACTTTTGTATTGGGGATAATTAACGAGGTGGTTTCAGCCAGTGGGATAATAGCTGGATATTGTATAAATTTACCTTTTTCATCTAAACCGAGCAATATTAACAATTTATCATCCTTCTCAGAACACCTAAAATTCTTAAGTATTATATCAAATCATTAATATCTACACAGAGCAATGGTTAAAGGATACTTGTAAAAATTGATAAGTCATTTTAAAGGAGGAATTTTAAAAATTGGTTCATTTTATATTTTACATTAAATAATTCGATTTTTGGTTTTTTTCTTTACTAAAGGAATTTTAATTTTATTTTATTAATTTTCATTCTAATATTTTTTTCAAGTTTATAATTTTCACCGCAGGGAATAAATTTTAAACTTGATAACCTTGTTTTATAAACTAGATACGGTATAAAGAGGTTGATGATCGCTTAAAACGAATGATTTACGATTATTTATTACTTTTTTTATTGTAAAAATAATAAAATTTTTATAAAACAAAAATTATAGATAATGTTATTTTGTATTCAATCAACATTAAATTAGATTAAAATAATATAAATGACTTTAAATGAACAAAAATCTTTAATTAAGAGAAGATTATTGTTTTAAATATAAATTTTATTAAAAAAA
The DNA here is from genome assembly GCA_918559645.1 of Ceratonova shasta. NCBI lineage: Eukaryota > Metazoa > Cnidaria > Myxozoa > Bivalvulida > Ceratomyxidae > Ceratonova > Ceratonova shasta. The sequence goes on along the minus strand of CAKKLC010007975.1, from coordinate 118,045 downwards.
ACTTAAATTTCTGATATATTAAAACAAAGACCATTTTAACAAAATATTATTGGATTAAATCATGTTTAAAATATAATAACAATATTTTATGATATTTCCTAGATAGATGTATAGTATTGTTTAATAATTGATAAAAATAATAAAAATATAATGATAGAGATTTTTGTAAAAAGTATATTTGATTTTAAATAAGTGTAAACAATAATATTACTAAGATTTGTCAATTTAATTTAAGTTAAGTTTAATTAAAATAAGATAAAATTTTATCTATATTAAATATTTATTTAGAGTTAAAATTAAATCAGGAGCTTTTGGTTAAAGAATCTTAATAATTGTTAAAAAGATAACAAAAATAAAAATATCTATTTGAAAAATGTATTTTTAAATTGTTACCTTGTTAAAATTATTAATAGTTACATGAATTATTTTATTAAACTTTGTTGATTATAATTCTTATCATATATTTCTATTATGAAGAACTTTTAATCTTATAAATATTTTAAAAAAAGAATTCTATAATAACCTCTGATATTTTGTTATTTTATTTCTTATATATAATTCATAAATTTTATCATAAAAAGTATTTTTTATCTTATTAATTTCTTTAATATTGATAAGTTTATTTAAGTAAGTTTTTTTAGGTCTTTCCGAATACTTAATCCATAAAATGATTCTAATGTTGGTAATAATCATATCAATAATATATAATAAAATAGAAGTAAAATATAATAATTGTTAGAACATGTCTATATGCTGGGAGGAAGTTCCAGATAATAAGGTAAAAATATTTAAATAACAAAGGCACCTTCGTTGAAACCCTTTAAAGTATCTAATTTATGTTTTAAGATTCAAAAAATTATCCTTCATGAATATATTCAACCATTAGTTGATGTATATTTATTAAATTTTTAGTTAGATTGTGAAATACAATATGAAAAAGAGAATATAGTAATTTTTTTTAAATATTAAGCAAATAAATTGCAATTATGAGAATAAATTAGAAGTAATTTATAAGCTTATATAAGATTGATATGATCATATATCCTTATAAAATCGGAAAATTCATGTAGTTTTATAAAGTATATGAA
>CAKKLC010007975.1:88613-109079 GCA_918559645.1 Ceratonova shasta | reverse complement strand
GGGGGGGGCTATTTTGAACAAAATATAATTTTTATACTTATGCTGGCATAAAAATTGAAAAAGATAATTAATTTTACATCATTTCCTATACCTCTTCTTGTTGTTAAGAAATTTTTGGATAAAGACCATAATAATACAATGGATAGGGTACGAATTGAATGATCTTCAGGGTGCACAAATTTTATACTATGATCGACCGTAAGATAATTATAGTCTGATAGTTTTCTTAAGACAGATCTATAATATCTACACTCTTTAGTCACCATAACGGTTCCCGGCAACACATTTTCAACTATCACTTTTAAAACTTTTCTTGCAGAACTACTAGTAACAGGAGTAATAAACAAAATTTTGGTCCCACCTTTAACCTACCACTTATTTATTCTTAAGTAGTAATTTTTTCCATGTTATAATTTCTTTTAAAAACAGACTTTCGTAAATTTCAACCACTTTAGAGTAACCGTCTTAGTTATATCCACTTGATTGATTCTTAATCATCCAAAAAAGCAATGCAAATACTATTTCTTATCAACGATGCATATTCTCCTACAGTAACGTAAGAAATTCCTAATCAACTGCAATATTTGAATATTCTTGCTCTTGCATACACTTGTAAAATATTTTTTTATATTGTTTTTATTGAAAGATGCAAGTCTTCAAAGGCTATGATATGGCTCATTGAAGTTCTTTTTTTTACACAAATTGCACTTTCAAAAATATCTATCCACATAGTCTTTATTTTTTACATAACATGATGATCACTTATGCAGGTATTACAAAATTTTCTGTTTTGTTGTAATTTGAGATTTGTTACCAAAATGATTAGTTTTTCTTAAGTTACTGATATTCTGTTTACATTTTTTCAAAAATAACCATTTTTCTTAATGTATTGTCTTCAAATTGCGTATTTTCTGGCACTATGCAGGTTTTTCTTTGTTTTGCAATTTTAGTGTTTTTTTTTTAAAATCGGTTCTAATTTAAATGCACCCAAAAATAATCTTTATTCGAAGAATAAAAAAATAATATAGTTTATTAATTATTATATATTATAATTCGTAAAATTGATTATTTTACTCTTATGTATTAATGGTGAATAAAAAATTACAATATTATTTTTTTTATTTATTAAATTAAATAACAATTATACGGTTTTAGATAAATATTTTTAAATTTTTTGATAAATTTTAGAATTTAAGAAATCAAATTAAGAATTTTTGCAATCAAGTATAGAAACTTTGCAATAAATTATAGAATTTTAATAATTCATGAATCAAAAAATATTAGGAAACGAAAACAAACTTAAATCCTTACATTACAAAATTACCTTTTTTAACTAATACTTTTAAACATATCCAAGCATTTTAGGGAAAAAGCTCCACAATGTTCGCAAGCTTTTTCATAAAACTTACCACGTATCAACGATCTAAATTAAGTTTATTTTGAGCATTCTCTCTTATTACCAAGTTTTTCCAACCAAAAAATATATTTTAAATCTGATTAAAAAAAGGTCAATATGGTGGAAAGAACTCAATGTTAAAAGTTGAAATTTCAAAATCTTCTCTTAATCTTTTTTAATGGTGAATCTTTACATTATCCATTATTAAATTAGATTAATAAGATCAAACTGAAGGAAAGATTCCTTATTCTCTTCTAAAGTAGATTTAAAATCTTCTTTGTTTATTGAAAGTTCATGAAATTTATCGTTAATTGTATAATACTTGTTTATCGTCGCATCAACTAAAATATATATACTTTTAGCTGCTAGAACAGATATGTAGGCGAAATCGCATGGCCTAATCCTTCCCTTTATTGGTCTACTTACAACTAAAAATCAAACTTCATTTAGAAAAACATAGTTCCTATTATCATTTTCGACCTCAAAAATCCTTAATCTATTTCTTCAATTAGCTCTCAACTCAATTGTTCCCTAGCAAATTCTTTGTTTTAGGATTAAAGTGATACTCGTTAGACTATAGATGAATTCTTTCAGTATCCTATCAACTGTACTTAAGGATACATGGATTTATGAGTTGTCCAATCCCAAGTACAAAGAGCACACAGAGTTACTGTGTAGTCTTGATTTACAAGAGCAGACATTTGCTATTACTTATCAGCACTGAGTAATGAACCTCTATCACCATCCCGCCTAAAAGGTTCTACCAAGACATGTTTAAGATATGAGTAAAGCTTGCTATAAATAATTATATAGCTTTTTTTGGTACATTTCTACGATTTTTTAAACTGAATTTCCTTCCTGCTTCTTGGCCTCTATTCTTTCTTGTTCTTCATTGAAAAACTAAATTTTTTTCATATTGGACCTACTAGCATTTTCTACATCAATAATTATTTCTTCTCCACCATTTTCGACTATTAAGGATTTTTATCTTAAACTTTACCATTTATTTATTACACTGTTATACATATTTTTGTTGTTAATGATGTATAAAAAATTAAATTTTTAAATTATTAATTTCTTAAAAATTTTTTTTGTTTTGAAATTTATTGCAAAGTTTTTGTAATTGATTGTAAAAATTCTAAAATTGATTGCAAAAATTCCTAGGCTGATCGAAAAATTCTGAAATTGATTGCAAAAATTCTTAAATAGAACAAAAATCCATATATTTTGAAAAGTATAAGGTAAATAATTCAAAATCAAACTTTAATAAGGTTTCCAAAACCTATTTTTCTTTTTATTTAAGAATTAATTGTTAAAATATATAATTTAATTAATAACATAACATAATATGATATGATATGATATGATATATGTATGAGTATTTTTTAATTAATTATTATGAACAATATTTAATTTACTAAATTTCACTTACAATATCGTATTAGGAATTTAAAATACAAAATTTTTGAATAACTTTATCTTAAAGATGATAAATGTAATAATATGTATTCTATTATTAAAAATTTTCAACCTGAATTATATTTTTTTACGCTAAAATATACTAAATTGTTGCTATTATCAAATCTCAAAATTACTAATAATTTTGGTTAAGATTACTTTAAGTAATTGAAATAGTTATCAAATGATTATTTGTAACTATTTTAAAATAACAAAATTTGGAAATAACTATCAAATATCTATATCTTGATTAATCATTTATTTTTTTTTAATTTTGACATAATTAAGTAATCTTATTTCATATATTAGAAATAGCTCCCAATTATCAAAAAAAAATATTTATCTTTAAAAAATTATTAATTATTTTAAAAATGAAATAATAAATAAAACTTCTTTTATATGAAACTTAATCAAATATATTTTATAATTTAAAATTTGATAATTAATGAATAATAGATAATTTAAAATAAATTTTCCCAGTTTTATTTTGATCATCAAATAATATCAATATAATTATTAATTAATAAAAAAAATAGTCTTCAACAAAAATTTACAATTATTTTCTAAACAAATAATATAAAAACAGCCTAAATTTCAGATTATGTACGAGTTATTTATTATTATTAACTATTTAATCTTAGTTTAATAAAAATATTATATTAAAAATTCAGTCCAAACTAATTTGTATGTATTATCACAAGCCCGTTAATTAGTATACTTATAAAAGAAAATCTCTAAATTGAATTTAAAAAAACATTATTTAAAATATGCTAAAAATAAATTCTGCTTTATATAAAAATTCGAATATTATCATTTAGTTAAGAATATTATTTTTTGTAATTCTTAATAAATCACCATTAAATTATAAAATTATTCAATTATAGAATATTTTTGTAACATAAGTAAATTTTTCAACAAATTAAACTGAACTGATATTTAACTAAAAAAAAATGTCCGAAATCTAAAATGTTAATAATTTACCAAATAATTTATTTAATATATCTAATATTATTTATTGATATTTCTAAATTTTAATAAATTTATTCATTTAAACTTCAGAAATAATTCCAATTAAGAAATATTAATATTAAAAATGTTAAAAATAAGGATCCGTGTTTGAAGATAAAGAAAATTCAATTTATAATAATTATCTTCAGATTAAATAAAAATAAAAAACAGTTATGTTTTATAGATTTCTTATTAAAAATAAATCACAAAAATTTTAAATTAAAATTCAAAATTATTTAAGTTTAAAATAATTTAAGTTTCTTAATTAGCTCTAATTATTAATACAATCCTCAATCTTAAATATATTGTTGCCCTTATAAATATATAAGAGAATAACGTAAATGTTTTCACATACTACTTTAGAATAATTAAAAACATACCTAAATGATCATAAATAATGATTATAAAATTGAATTAAAAAAAAATGTTTATTTGTTTCAAATAATTAACTAATACTACATAGTATCAAGGCAATTATAAGGTCAATTCTAAATTTAAAATATTATTATTGATGTTTTCGTACACTTACTAAATAAAAATAAATTAAAAATATAATAAATTTAGTAAAAAATTCTATTACATAAGAAAAAAGTCAAATAATAATGAGTTATCAGTTGGGTAAAAATTTTTATGCATTTTTATTTTATTAATTTTATTATAAAAATAACTAATTTTTTATTGAGAAAATACTTTTTAATTTTAATAGTAATTTTAAAGACTCCATACAGTCAATCCCCGTAAATTTCCATTTTCATAAAGACAAAATTTTCCCGTAGTAAAAATTATAGGAGGGTGTAAAATATTATAGGGACTTATTTATAAATAGGAAAATCATGTTAGAAAAATAACTATCCATGAACAGAACATTTATTTTAAACTTTTAATTAAAAAATCTGTCATTTTCGTTAATTTTTTTCTTATTTTTTTTATGTGAAATATTGCTCAAAGGTTTTCGACGAAGAAAAAACATGTGAACCAACAGTTTTTTAATTGATAACAAATTTTTTTATAATAAGAAATGATTCGTAAACGTTCATAGAGCTTTCATCATTAATGCTTGCTTTTTCATCGTATACTCAATCATTTATTGCTGTTTGCTCTTCAAAGATTTCTTTTTTTAGGTTTGTTTAAAATATCAGTGCATTACGTCTCTGCTTGAGATATTAGAAGCTCATTTTTAGCAACAACTTCACAAATTAATTCATTAATGTTCCCTGGATCTGGAATGTCAAGTCTTTCAATTGATCTTTGAATTTCTTTGGTTTCTTTTTCTTCACTGAACTTTTATCGCCGTTAGTCGTATAACCAGCGTACACGTAACTATTTCAAATTGTTTATTGACTAACTTTATTCCAACTCCAACTTAGATAAAAATAGCATCTTTAATATTTATGACTTAAATTCCTGCTCTACTTGCACAATTATTTCCATTTTTGAGAGAAATATTTAATACAAGGTGATGAAAATAGTTTACCTTGAGATTTTTAATAATTCTACTATCAAGCGGTTACGTTGTTGAGGTCAAATTTGTTGACAAATTCAAAAGCTTGATGTTTTCCAAATTAAAAGTGATCTTATGCTAAGAGCAGATGTCTAACAATATGAGTATTTTTGTTCTTCTTAATCAAATCATCCTAACAAAAAAAAAAGCAAACATTTGGTAAACTTGTGATTAGTCATCCGTGTATTATTATTGTCATTTAAATACTTAGCGGCTTGTAATAGAAATTTTAAAATACTCTGAAGTTTTCGCTTTATCAATTACAAATGGTTTTAATTTAGTAGAGCCTGATATATTAGTGCATAACACAACAGTCAATCTTTCTTTATAGCTCTTGATACCTTTCCACGTTTTAACTTTTATGCTCTTAGAAGACGCTTGTTTAAAGAACAATTCAGTTTCATCGCAATTATCAACTTTGTCGGCTGAATATAAATTGCTTTTTTGCAACGCCCTTTCATAAAAGCCTACAAAATCTTCTTGAGATGTATTTGATGCTACTCCACAAATTGCTTTACAACTAATTCCATGAGCTATTTTTAATTTATATAACAATCCATTTGACGCTATGAATTCCAAATTTTTAATTTCCCTAGACACTTAAATTGCTTTTTCTTGAAGAATTTTATCGGTATAATTTGCTCCTAAAGATTCCATATTTAATGCCCATTTATATAATTTAGTGTTTATTTCAGCATTTTTAGCAGGTTTATAACTATCATTCATTCTTGAATTTTTATCAAACTTATACAAAATTTTATTCTTTGATCCAATAAAATTTTTAATCAACCGTCAAAGTATGGTTTTTTTAAATTTTAAAGAGACAATTTCTACAATTTAGTATTGGTTGTCAAAGGATTTTTTTTTTACATATTCTATTATATACTTTTTTTCTGAAATTGTTAATCGCGTTGATGTTTTTTTGAATTGTGTGATTTTAAATTACAAGGGATTAAAATCAAAATAAAAATTTATTTAAAAAAATTTTTAGTATAAAATTGACGGCACTAACTGGATATTGACAATAGATACCAATTGGAGAATTAAAAAAAAATTTTATTATTTATAAGATCCAATGAAAAATAATTTAAAATGGATCTAATTAATGTAATTATCATAATTTTAAATTCAAGAAATTCTTCAGAATTCTGTATTTATAAAACTTGCATAAAAAATCGAATATCATATTATTTAACTTATAGCTAATAAATAAATATGACGTAAAATTTTCATGCATAATGATAATCTAATCTCAAGATTGAAATATAATAGTAAATGAAAACAAAGTTTTATTAATAAATTTTTATTATAAAATTAATTTTTTTTGGTTTTTCCTTTAATATCACAAATATTACTTATGAAAAATACATATTAAATCAAATTATATAATAAACAGGATTATAAAATTATATATTATATGAAAGATTTAAAAATAATTAATAGAGAACCTTTAAATTTTAAGTAAATCATTACTAATTTAAATATATAATTGAAAATTAAATCTTTATTAATAATACAAAACTTAATTTTATTAGAAAAAGAAATTAATAAAACTAAAGTTATTGAAATATAAACATTTTAAAATTGCTTATAAGGTTAATTATTTAATTAATGACTAAATAATGTTTAAAAAGATTTAATATTTATATTTTTAAATAAAATTTTGTAAAAAGTTGTCTTTTTTATTAACGATTATTCAATCATTATATATATGTGTATAGATATATTATAGAACTATACTTATCTCAATAAATTAGTTATCTAAATAATTAAAATAAATTATTTTTCTATAAACTTGTTATTCAAACGTAAAATTATGGTATAATTAAAACATAATATACATTATTAAAACTATAAATTTTTTTTAATATTTTATTTAAAAATTTTATAATTTTATCAAATGTTTAAATTGCTAATACATCTTATCTTTTAAAGTTGTTGCATATTTTAAAATTAATTAATATAATATAATGTAATTAACATTATGTTCTTAATTATATGATTAAGAATTTACAGTTTTCATAATACTATTTTATATAAAGAATTTTACCAATAATAAAACATTTTTATAATATTTTTTAAATTATGTCACCGATATAATACTAATAAAATTTTTAATTATGGCTTAAAACTAACTCTATTATAAAAAACATTAAAATTTTATATTAAAAAAAAGTATAATGTTTAAATTAATTTATATTTAAAAAAATAATCATATTTAAATCTGAAAATTTTTTTAAAAAATTGAACCTTTTTATTGCAAATGAATATTTTTTTATAAATTTTTTTTTGGGCTATTGTGTTTGGAACAAAAATTTATATACCTTATAATATTACCTTTGAAAAATAAATTTTTTTTAGTTTTTTTTTTGATAATTTAACAATAAACTGAGTATAATATTAAAAATAATTGTAGTAAATAATTAATAACAGCTAGAAACATAATTTTAAATAACAAATAATTAATATTTAAACAATAAGAAATTTTATGAAAAAATCAATACATTATTTTTATTAATAATACGCATGATAATGAGTTTACTGAGAGAAATTTAATGTTTGAGAAAAAAATAAATAATATAAATACTAAATAAAAATATCTTAGTTTTGAGACATACAACTTAAAAATACAATAACTCATTATTTTTTTAAAGACCACATAATTGTTTTTCTAAGAAAATTTATGACACAAATATTAGTTTATAGTAAATTTTTGACTCTAAAAAAATGGCTTCTTTAGATATATAAATTAAATATTATCATTTTCTTTTAAATTTACGTTATTTCTTTAAATATGTTAAACTGGATTTAAATAATTATTTTCTTCTATGATTTCTTTGTATATGTAAATAGTTTGCACTGTTTATATAACTAATTAATCTAATAATTAAATATGTAAAGTTCCAGATATATATTAATACTTAAGTACAAATTTTTATAATTTATAATTAAATTTTATTAGGATTTTTTATATTAATTTTTATATTACCGTATTTATTATCTTATAGAAAACAGTTAAAAATTGTTTTTCCTATTTTATAAGAAAATTTAAAATTTTTAAAATTTATTGTTAATATTAATTAATTAGTTAAAGATGAAAGTTTTGTTCATTTTCTATTTCATTGTCTTTTCCTACATTAACTTCATAAAAAAACTCCAATAGCGTCAATATAATTTGTTTTGTAAATCCAGAAATAATAATATTGTTAGTAAGCTGATCACAAAAAGAAAAAATGCATCTAATTAACTACTCACTTATTGGCGATTTTGCCTTGAAAATTGAACAGAGTTTTCCATATCTAATATAATCTTAAGAACACCAAGTTTTTGAAAATTTTTTTAACGGTTTATTGCAACTATTTACCGCAAGACGGCAAATAGAATTTAGTTTAGAGGATATTTCCATCACAGGAATGTTTAACACACTTGTTGTCGCTAGTACCATTATTTTCCAATATGCAGAAAAATTGTCCAATAATAGTAGCTTAGCAACAAAAAAATTAAATGAAAAATGATGATAAACCCATCTGACAAAAATATCACGAGTAAACCAACCATGTTTGTTTGAATAAATTTGATTATATGTATTTTTATAAATATTTTTAATTTTTATCAATACGCACAACACGAACTCATTTTGATTAGTATTATTAATTTCAAATAATTTTGCTGATGGTTTAGTTTTAAATATTACAAATGTATCTTTTTTATAAACTTTTGATGATCAAAGCAAAAGAGCAAGTACTATCTCTTTTTCCTTATCAGACGTTTTAATAAAAAATTTCTTGATCCTATTTCATCAACAGTTTTTTATGGTACATTTTCATGGTTCACAAACGTTTGATCTGCGTTCTAACACAGCTTAAACCAAGCTCTTAGATTTTACTTCTTACATTTTGTACAAATTGGGCATGTATTAGATTAGGAAAACTTGCAGGCACTCTTACTTGTTGTTTTTTTTGCTCTCAAACTAAGTTGATGTATTTTTTTGAATCTTTCGAACCCATAAAGTACTTTTTAAAAAATCATCCAAATTTATGCCATTACTTTTGAAAATAGTTACTGTTTTTGATAGAAACAAATTATCTGAAACCATCATACATTCTCTACTCAACGATTTTACGCAAAAATATATGTCATCTGGAAGAAAAGTAGATGTTTACAAAGTTTTTATTTTTTCTTAGAGCTGATACTGAAGGCCAAGTTAATACCTATCTATCTTTTTCCATCTATATAATGATTTTCTTTTGGATTAAGACATCGACGTGTCATGTTATAATTTTGGACAAAACTTCAGAATTTTATTTTGAACTTAATTGTTTTTGAAAAAATCTAAAACTGATTTTTTGAACTAAATTATATAGGTTACTCTTTTGTGCTTTATTTCGAATGCATGAAATCGTTTTATCGATTTTCTTCCAGATATACCATATTCAATTGCTATTATTTTAAAGGATAAAAATTTGTATTATAAGAAAATAAATTTTTTGAAGATGTTTCTTATAAAAGATTTCTCTTATTAGATTCTCAATACGGTATTTGATGATTAAAAATATCTTAAACTTAATATTCTATTGAGCTAGAAATCAAAATTAAAGGTTTTACTAATTTTAATCATTAGATATTTTACATATTTTGTAAAAAAAATAACATTAGTCAACTAAAATTAAAATAATATGCAAAAATTAAAAAATAAATAAATTTTCACTAGCTCAAGTTACTTAATTAATTCTAACAAAAATTATTTAAAAAAAAAATATTCAAATTAATATCTGACATCAGATTACTTAAATTATTCAAAATTATATTTTGATGTTAATCAATTTTAGAAACTAAAAACTGAAATATTTAATTTCAATATTTTTACATCATTAGAATTATTATATTAAATTTTGTTTTAAATGATGAAATGAATATTATTTATAATATTTATCTTGTTAATATTAATCCTTACGCTTTATAATAAATAAATAATCAAAATTGAAAGTTGCAGATATCTCAAAAAAAGACTATGTTAAATAAAATTAGAAATAAACCTTCATTTGAACTACAATCATTTCCTAGAACTAAATTATTAAGGATTCAAATAAAAAAAAATTTCTTTGAAAAAAGTATTTTTTTTTTTTAAAGTGAAAAGACACTCAATATCTCAAATAAATATTTTTTAACAAATGAATAACATCCTGGTCATGTAGATATTTCCAAAATGATTTTTAATTACTTCCTTTTATTTTTTAATTTATAATAAAATATAAAATTAAAGTATGTAAATAGTTAATTTAAAATGTTACATTTTTATTATAATTGTTATTAAAATGACCTACATTACACGTTACCTAAATATCATTATGATAATAACAAGTAATATTCTAGAAAAATTACAAATTAAATATCTAGTTAATTTAAATCTTAATATAATTATCCTTAATTATAGATTTATTAATTAAATTATAACTATTTCACTTTTAAATGCAATAACTCTTTATTTAATTAATAAAATTCATATCCTTATATTCAATTAACATTTAATAATTTTAGAATTAATGATTTAACTAAAGTTTCACGTCCAATAGATTTTACATGTATTTTTAACAATCCTAATCTTACACTATAAGAAAATAAAATAAACTCAATAAATAATCTGATAATTTTTATTATTCTCATTTTTATCAAAAAATTCTAATTTTTTAAAATTATTACTATTTTGATCTTTTTTTATATTTATTTAAATTTATTAAAATTAATAAGAAATATTTTAATATATATGTAATAATTATCTATACCACATAAATATCAAATTATATTAGTTTATATACAGCAAATTATATTTTAACGAAATTTTTTTTAACGAAAAGAAAAATTAACTCAGCATTTTAAAATTTATTAATATTTATAATTTAAAAAGTTTTTTGTAACGAAAACGTTTTTTAAACAACACAACAATGACGGCAATTAAGAACAACAAGAAAAAAAAAATTATACTAAATTGAACAAAAATTAAACGTAATTTAATATCACGAAGAAAACGTTGTAGTTTCCCAAACATTTATCGCACAAAAATTTAACATGGCAATTAGTTTAAAAAAAAAGAAATTTTCAAATAAGAAGAAATAATACCAAACAAAGCCATTACTAAAAGAAAAAAATACAATAACAACGGAAAACGCACGCTTATTAACCATAATCATATCAATATTTTGTCTCACAAAAACAAACGAACATAATAATAATAGATGAAATATTGACAAGAACCGCATTGGATTTTTCCAAAAAGTTTGATTTTATAAATTTTAAATTTTCAAGTTATGGTTATCAGCTTTTGAAAAAAGATTTAAAATAAAAGATATAGTTGTGTCAGCAGAAGATCTACACGTTGATTTAAAATTAATTTTAAATTATTATGAGGAATACAATATAAAACTTCCAAATTACGATTTAAAAACATTTTTAACGCATATGATACGGCTCTTTAGTTTAAACGTCCGTTAAAAATAACATTAACAATGTCTCTAGAAGATAAAATATCAGTAATTTTTTCTAAAGAAAGGATCGCTTTATTATTTGCTGCAAATTCAACGGTTGAAAATTTTCTTCCTGACATAATTAGAAAAGCAAAAAAAATATATTGTTTAAAAATATTAATTTATAATACGAATTCAATAATTTTTAAAAATTATACAGAAGCAAAGATAACCAGAGCTATTTTTAATAGTAGTTGTCATCATTAAATTTAAAGTTCTTAAGTAAAAACAAGAAAATATCGATAATAATTGATAATGCAGCCTTCTCATATTACGGGTGGCAAATCTTTTAGCAGTATTGAACTAATACTTCTGCTAAAAAACACTACTTTTAAAGTTCAACCTCTAAACCAAGGATTTATTCATTCTTAAAATAATAACTATAACAAATATTTCTTCAAAAAATAGGTTTTAAAGATAAACAAATTGACTTAAAGCAGATTCTATAAAAATTTAATTGATCTGATAATAATCCTATTATAATTGTATAATAGAATTAAATAAAAATTAATTAAATAATATAATGATTCAAAAAAGCTAAAAATAACTTTAAAAATTAATTATAAAGTAAAAAAGATGATATAAACATTCTTTAATTACACTTAATGAAGGAATTGACTTAATAAAAGTGAAAATAATGATTTTATTCGCTAGAATTAAGGCTATATTGCGTTACCGGAATCTCAACACCTTGTTGATATTGAATCAGAACAAGAATAAGAACCACAAAAAGAATATATTATTGACACGAAAGATCCAATACATAACTTAAATATTATCGAAAAGTTTTTTTGTGTTTAGGATTTCGAGTCTCTTCCTTTGATTTATAAATTAATTGATAAAATGGCGTTGAAAAGAAATAAATCGGGAAGTAAAACAAAATAACAGATAATTTGGCACGGACAGAAATATAAATTTTTTAATTTTTTTGTTTTTTAAAACGGAAGTGTATTTTTTTCTTTTTCTTTTTGCTAAAAAAAATAAACTATAATTGTAAATATATAGCTATAATTTATGAGAAAATTTATAAAAAAAGGCATTTTTATTATATCAATAGAGATTATTTAATAAACTTACCGAATAAAAGTATACAAGTCTTTAATCAACTTATTAATATCATAAAATTTTAGATAGTCTAAGCACTGTTTAATAGAAACACAAAATAAAATCAATATTATTTAATAATTTACAATTATTAACTTTTCCATGATATATATAAATTAAAATAAAAAAAAAAGAATTTTAATCATCATAATCTTACCGGCTGTAATAAAAAATGATTTAATATCTATTCAAATAATTTATAATTGTTAATGCTTTTTTATTTAAAGATTAATAGTTGATAAATATCTTTAATTAATTAATAACTTTTTTTGATCAACAATGTTTTCTCAAACTCAAACTATTAAATAATTCATGAATACTATTTGTTTTGTGAAAATTTTATTTTAATTTTAGGAAATATTTCAACTTTTTATAATTTTAGTTATTATGACATTTCATCATCTACATTTATTAAGAAAGTAAAAATCTTTCTATTATTATATGATACTAATATATATATATATAATTTTTAATTTAAAATTTAAAATGAAATATCCTTAATTAACGACTTGATGAATATCAAAATAATTAATTATGTATTTAAATAATAAATAGAATAAATTTTTGTAATGAAGTAACAAATAACTATGAAATAAATATTATTGATTTATCTAAATAACAAATTTTATTTGTATTATTATTATTTTTCAAATAAATTTTATCATTTAGGTTTTTTTATACATATTTCAAAAGGAACAATTTTCCCGTCTTTAAATATTAAACAATATTTAATTTGATTATTTGTTGATTCTTGTTATCAAAAATAATTTATTCTTAATTCTAATATTAAAGAAAATACGATTGAATAATTCTGAAAATTATATATGTTAAATAAAAATAAACAATCCTTATACACCAATTTAATATCTATTATTTTCCAAATAACTATAAGGTTGATTAAAATATAATAAATTAAGTAAATATTTAACTTTAAAAATTTTCAAAGATCTCTGATTTTTAAGTTTAAGAATAAATGAAAGGCTTGATTATCATAAAATATTTTATGTAGTTTAATTTTATATAATTTATGGGGTTTCTTACAATTGATTGACACTTTCAAAAGACACATCTATGGTCAAAGAAATGGATAGTAATTTGAGAGAACTGATACTACAGAACCTTGATGCAGGGTTAATCATATCTAAAGTGGCAAGAATTTGTGGTTGTTTGCGTTTAACCATCTTAAATATTGTCAAAAGATATCGGGAACTAGGTACATCAACCATTTATAAATAAGGAAATACTGAAAGCAATTCAAAACTTAATGGCATGGAGAAGGAAAATATAAGGAATATGGTCGACAACGACTGCGAGTTAACTTTGAAATAATTAAGTCAGGATGTAGAAACAAGGTTTGGAATAGATGTCCCGATATTAAATATCTACAGGGTTCTAAAACGGGTTCATTACACTGGAAAATCTATAAAAGATGTTCCTGCTAGAAGAAACAACTCGGGTAATATCGATATAAGGTTTGAATACGCAAACAAATTCTTAAATTATTTATTGAAAAAAAAATGGAGATAATTTGATATTTTTGGATGGGTGGGTTTTAATATTTGTATGAGAGTAAAGAGATGTGGTTATTTGATCCGAACCAATGCTTATAAGACAGGTTCAGAGAGCAGAAGCAAAAACATTTCTATATGCACTATAATCAACAAATCAGGAGCTTTACTATACGAAAAACAAAATTGTTCGTATAACACATTAATCATTCGCATAATTTATGAATAATTTATTTGATGTCTTGCGAAAAACAAATTATGAAAACTATAGTTTTATAATGGACAATGCTTCCTTCTATGAAGTGTTGGGGCGTTTATAGCCTTATATTAGAAGCGGGTCACAGGTACCACTTTTTTTAACCCTTTCAAAAATATGTTTTCTCAGTGGAAAAACGATTTTAAGAGAACAAATTATCAATTGGAACAGCAATCTCTACCTGATATAGATAATGCATTTGGGTAATTAAACGAAACTAAATTCCAAGGTAATTAGAATCATATGTTATAGTATATAATAAGTTCACAAAAGAAGGATGTTATACTCGATTGAATAAATAATGGTAAAAATGTTTCACTTTTAAATGTTTTTAGGTGATTTTTTATATTTAATATTTTATTTTTCTAGTTTATTTTAAGTAATTTGTACACTTTTGAAAAATATCAATAAATTGTAAGTTTCAATCAATAGTAAGAAACCCTTGATCAGCTTTAAATATACATAATGTTAAAAAACGATATATGTTTAGCTGCTATTAGCATGGAAAGATGATAAGGCAAAAATTAGATGAATATTTTTAGGCGGATTTTATCTTTAATTAGTCATAATCAAATATAAACTAGCGCAAATTATGATTTTATAGGTTAAACTAAAAGTTAAAATTTTTAATAAATACTAAACTTAGAATATAATTAATTGAGTTTTATATTAAATAAATATGAATAAAATTTAATAATGATGTGGTATTTTGAATGAAAAATTCAAAGCTTCTTACATTTTGTATTTTCTATTGAATATCGAAATAAACTTAAAATTGCATATAAGCACTATATTGAATCTAAATAATATCATTTATCATATTTCTAATCAATAAATTGTATTTTCAAATCAACTAATATGCAAAAATAATGAATACAATACAGGTTTCATTTATCAACTCAAGAGAGATTAATAATGATATATTGGCGGGAAATTTGTATGTATATCAAAGTGAGAAAACTTGGAAATTAAAGTTAGATTTTATTTTTTTATAAATTAAGCAAAAATTTTAGGTTAATAAATATTAAAAAAACTTTTGTACTTCGAATCAATTTAATTTCCTTCATCATATAAAGATAATAATTTTTTTATTCTTCTACTATAATTCATTATAAAACCAAAATCATTTTTTTCTATCAAATCATTTTTATTTATTGGTTTTGCTGATTAAATCATATTTTTTTCATTTTGAAAATATGTTCCTTAGCTGGGTTTTACATAGAAGAACAAGGTGGACAAAAAATTGTTCGGCACTTATACTTATTTCTACCTGTAATCAATTCCCAATCAATTTATAATAAGATAAATGATATCTTAATTTTTATTTATTTATATCATAATAAATATTATATTAAAAATACAAATTAATTCATGGATTTAAATTCTTTTAAAAACAAAAGATTTATTTAACTTTTGAAAAAAGAAAAAGACGCAATTTCATTTATTTAGCAAATAGAATTAATTTTATCTCAAAAAATATGTGAATCTGCATAAGATATACTTTTTAGAGCAGCTTTTGATTATCAAATTAAGATTTTATTTACCTTATCTCCTAACATTTGCAGGAAGGAGCTTTCTATAAGAAAAAACACTTTTTTTTGACAGTAGCTATTTATCAATTTGACAAATTTTGAAATTTATTAATTTTTTTATTTGTGACAACCATAAAGAAAAATAATTACAGTTCCAATTACAAGTGACTTTACCTAATTCAAATTTTTTTCACAAAAGCAAATCGAGATAATTTTTCAAATTATTTTATAACGAATCCTATATTACTTGGAGACGTAGATTGTGTTGTTGAAATCGACCAAGCACTTTTAGTGTTGAGATAATTTAATACTGTTCATGTCGATGGTCAGTGTTTAAATTTTATTAGGTATTAAGTGTTAAATAAAATCAGTTTTATAACTATTGATGATGATCAAACAAGAAATACTCTCAATTGATTTTTTTAACGCCATATTCACCCAGAACAATAATTGTGAGTGATTTATAGGTATCTTATGTAAAATTTAATGATAATGGCTTCAATCATCCAACAGTTAACTATAAGTTAAATTTCTTTGATCAAGAAACATTTGCTACAACTATACATGTTAAAAGTAAGTGGAAAAAAATAAAAAAAAACATAAAGAAATAAATAAATGTTACTTCGAGAACAAATTTAGTTAGTCATTTATGCGAGTTTATGTGGCGGTAACTTTTTGCAAAGTTACCTTTATGATTTAATTAATCATTCCCGAGAAAAATTTAATAATTAAATAATTATTTTATATTCTAATTTATCAATAATTGTTTAAATTATACTATCATTTATCTTATTGTAAATTGATAGATAATTATTTACGGGGAAGTGTATAAGTACCAATAATTTGATTTTATAGGTTGGTAAATTTTGCTTTTACTTGTTTCCTAATATAAAAAAACCGCATAATGGAAAAGTGTGATTATGTTTTCAATTCCTTATAGACCTAGTATATCAAAGAATTCTCTAATATAACCTGTGAATGATGATCCATTAAATGCTTGTTTATTAACCTTAAATATTTAACAAAAAATATATTGATGGAAGCACAAATTGATAAGTTTCTAGTTTTTCTTACGGAATAATTGCTGATAATGTTGGTTCAATTAGTCATCTACGTCTTAAATTTCTAATAAAAACTTAAAACCCACTTTCATTACCAAAAAATATGTTTTCATCATCTATCGATTAAATTTTATTCAAAAATATTCAAGAATATTCTCTTCCTTTATTTGATGTTTCGTGGTGAACCACTTCTGGCAGTTAACTTAATAATTCTTTTCAATTAATAATTAAAAACTTCAAAATAATTATTGATTGCGTTTATTGGGATATTAAAACTGAATAGCTCAGCAATTTTGTCTAAAAAACTTTTAAGAGTAATATATCCTTCAATTTCAATGATAATATTAACAGATTCAAATATCTCTGATGTAAATTTTAAAATTCTTACTCTAAAATTATTTTTTCTTCGTATTTTTCTATTCAACTCAAATTTTTTGATAATTCTATATGCTATAGAAATCTTAAGTCTAAGTTTTTGGCTAATTTCCTTTGCACAACTATCAATAAATTTTTGAGATAAAATCAGTTCCTTAATTTCATTACTCAAATTTTTTACATTTCTCCAGATTATTAAACTAAAATAATTTTGATTTTAAGTTAAATTTATAATTTTGTATTATTTAAAATAAAAGGGATCAAAATAATTTTTTTTTCTAAATTTTCACTATAATTTAAAAGGTTTCACACTTTGATAAGGAAACGCTGTAGATAAAATTATTAAATAAAATAGGATATCTTAAGACGTTGTAATTAAAAACATTTTTAAAGATAATATTAAAGTCTTTAAACATGTAATATAAAATGTGAAAGAATGTTAAATAATATTATAATATACATTGATAACAAAGAAAGTGATTTTTATTAATCAAATAAAAAATGAATCTAGATAATTTCATTAATTTTATATATTGAATGAACTCAAATATTTTTAAATAAATTTTAAGAAAAAAATTAGATTTTCATATTTTTGGAAATTATAGTTCACTTCATAATGTGAATTTTACAGATATATCAAAAAGGGGAGCTTTTTTTATATACCATAAATATCTTTAGCATATAATGAAAGTTGCTAGAATTATGGTAATATTTAAAAAGATTTATTTTTTACCAACTTGATTCTATATTATACAATTTTTAGGAAATAAATAGGAAAAACCACTTTAAAAAAAAATTTTAAAATAAGGATCATGTTCTCCTATGCAATTATACCTACTATGATTAAATATTTATAAAAGTTAATAATTTTAAAGAAAACTTTTTCATTACAACATTTAGTAAGAAGATTAGCTAAATAGTCATTGAAAGGATAAAAGGGGATTCTTTGTGTAAAAATCTGGAAAGTTAATTTTTAGACTTTATTTTATGAATTTTATTCAATTATAATACTATATTCTAATAAATAATAAAAGAGAAAATAAAAATTGGTTTAATTAATGAATGCTTAAATTTATTTAAATTCTTCTGTATTTCAGGAATTTTATTTTGTAAATTTAATTAATTCCCCTAATTTAAAATATTGATGTTAATTATCATTGTTTTTTTAATTTTAAATTTGTAAATAAAAACTAAATTTTTGAATAATTTGGTTGATACAATTAAGAAATTATAGTACAGCTTGAAAAACTTGTCTTGTTTTTTACATAAAATAATTTATTTATAAATAACTTTACCTATTTTATTTTAATAAATAAAAAGTTTCAATTACTTCCTGATTTTTGAAACATTATATTTTTTATATACTTTTCTGTAATCCATAAAATATAAAATCGAGTAATTAAATAAATTTTGGAAATTTAAAAAAATAATATAAAATATTTTATCAATAATATCTGTTAAAAATAATTTTCAAATTATTAAGAATATTAATGTTGATATTTAAAATATTTTTATTTTTTTAAATTTTCATGTATTGGCAGAAATAATGATATTAATTTACACTTATTTTACTAACAAGAAATTTTCAAAAAATATTAAATGTATTTAAACATTTTATTTTAAATTTATATTATATAATTATATTTTAATATTCAAAATCACTTGTGAAGAACAATTTTTTAAAAGGTGATCATAGTAATTAAATATAGATTTTGATTCCAATATATTTTACATTGATAATGATATATTTTTTTCAATTAGATATTAAATCTCTAAAAATTTTATTTAAGAAAAATTATTATCAATAATAGTTTCCTAAAATATTTTTTGATATAAAAATATAAATCAGAAATATTCTGGAACGATGATTAAAATATATTTGAACCCAAAAAAAAATATATTATAATGTAAAAATTCAAATTAACCTGAATTTATATACTATTTTAAATAATATTGATTTTCAAAATAAGAAAAGTATTATTGGCATGCAATCAAACGAGCTCAAAATCATAATGTAATTAAACGAGATATCTTCCTTTAATCTAATAAAACTTATTATATTAAGATTTATTTTATCATGAAACTTTAAAATGAAAATATAAATGTACTTCTAATTATTATCTTTGAATTATGCAAATCAACATGGAAAAGTTTATTATTGAAAGAAATTTAAGGGCTAAAAGTTTACTAAAATATAATCAAAAAGAATTAAAGATATTTTGCTTTAATAATTATTTATTTTATTATATTTAAGACTAATTTTTTTACGATATATTTATCTATTTAATATATCATTTTTTGGTACATGGGTAAAAAAGGCCGTCTTTGGAAAATAAGGTCGTCTTTGGAAAAAAAAGCCGTCTTTGGAAAAAAGGCCGTCTTTGCAGTTCTTCCCAAATTTTTTTTTGAGTAAATTTTTTTTCAATTTTTAATTTATTTTTTAGTAAAATTTTTTATATTTTTGATTGATTAAAACATTTATGATTTATTTTTGATTTATTAAAATATTTATAATATAAAAAAAGATTAGAATTTATTATAATTAATTAATATTATTAAAGAATTAGTTCTTTCTCTCTTAAGAATCTTATATTCCCAAAAAAATTGAATAAGGAGAGAAGAGCTTTGTTCTTTGCTCATCCCCCTTTTCCTACCCAGAAAATATTTTGATCTGGACCAAAAACCCTCAATGTTTTAAGTATGAACCATAGGGTCATTGAGATCCACAAAATTGAGGGTGTGGTTG
>CAKKLC010007975.1:58764-87404 GCA_918559645.1 Ceratonova shasta | reverse complement strand
CTAGTATACGAGAGCGTAGAAGAAAGTTTTAAAGAATTTTAAGAAGATTTCATGATAGTTGCGGAAGCAAATTAATAGGCATCAGTAGATCAAGTGTGGAAGTTACCGGTCGATTTGCAAGGCCAGGCACAAAACATTATTAAGAATTGAAGATGAAGAGTGAAAACCCGACAGCAAGAAAAATAAAGAATATTAAAAAAATATTAGAAAATAATCGAAAGTAGACCCATCCAGCAGACGGATTCTATGGCCTTTTTACTAATGGCTGTAAAAAAAAATATGGAGAATTACAACAGATATTTCAAAAAATAACACCGTACCTTTCCCCTGCAATTCCATCATTCAATGTTACAGAGATAAAATTAATGTTTGACAAAATACTTGTTAGACCCTTTCCTCTTGTTCTGAAAACACACTTTCATAAAGTACGTCATAAAGATATGATTAAATTAGTTCAGAAAATGCAGAACATTATATTAAATAAGACGAAGCATTCTAAGGAAATTTATAAAACCAGCATCAATATAGGTTAGTGTTTTAACTGCAGTTAATTAGGACATAGGAAGATCATTATCCAATTAAAAATGAGTCTAAACCAAGAATTAATCATATAAAAACGTAAGATGTTTTTAACTACTCTGAACTAAGTGCATATGATAACGAAAGGTGTTGATAATAAGTTTTTTGCAATGGTAAATACAAATTGGTTGGTTTTGAGAGGAATTAATTGATACAGGTTCATCCTTAATATTTTTCCAGTATAGAGAAGAGTCGAAAATTTACAATGAAGATGTCGTAAAAGTTTGGTGAGCAGAAAGGTAGAAGTTAAAATTTTCAGGATCTTGTAAAAATTATTCAAGATTAAGTAGATGCAAAAGTACACATTGATTATATATTGTAAAAAATATGTTAAGTACATATTATTGGAAGAGATATTATAAAAAAAAAGAGAAGTTAAATGATCTGAATTTTTGGATAATCATTCAAATAATTATAAATTGAGAATTTAGTATTAGACAAAATTTTGATAGTCAATGAAAGAGAAATTAAATCCAAGGTGTCTTGTAAGCTTATAAGGATTCTTTTTGTAATGGGAAAATACTTAGCGTAAATAATAGAACAGATCAGGAAATTAAAACAATAGGGAAAAGGCTATTAAATTGTGGACCATTCATGGATTTTTTTAATTTTCAATTAGAGATAAAGGAACAAATGTTTGAATTGTTTAACAAAGTTTTATACGAGAAAGGCAATCTCCGTACTGTTTTGCTACATTATTAGTGAAAAATATTAATAGGTCTTATTGGCTGTGTATAGATTTTAGAAAACTAAATGTTATTTAAATGAAAGTTTCTTCCGTAATTCCTGATATTAGTGACATATTAAAAAGATTTCAAGAAGCAAATTTTTTCTCAAAAATAAACATATCTAGAGGTTTTTGGAAGTTCAAATAAAGGGACATGATAGCAAAAAGATAAGTTTTTGTCATGGGAGCAATCAGGCTATATGACTTCACGATGATGCCATTCAATATTAAAAATGAATCAGGTAGTTTTCAGCGTCCAACGGACTTTGTTTTAAAAGGTCTTCAAAATTCTATGTGTTATATGGATTACATTATAGCATTCTAAAAGTCATTAGAATAACACAAACAACATTTAGACAAGGTTTTGGAACAAAAAAAGAGTAGATATATGAATATTAGACCGCCAAAAATGTTCGTTTGATGCGGAACGAGTCAAGTTTCTTGGGCACATATTTTACAAAGAAGGACTGCAAACGGATTTACTTAACATTAGGTGTGTATTAAACTTTGTGTAATTAAAGATCAAACTAAGATGTATTAAGGTTCCTAGGAATATGTGGATTTTAGTAAAAATTTGTAATAATTTAATAGTTAATAGCTGCAACTCTACTTGAAATGAAAAGAGAAAAAAAGTTTAATTGTTCTCAAACTCAAAACAGAGCATTCTTAAAAATGAAGCAATTTCTAAACCAAATCGTCAAACTAAAGTTTCCTAACTTTAAGAAACAATTTAGCTAAGAATTTGATGGGTCAAGAATATGTATGGTTGGAATTTTGACGCTGGAAATCAAAAATGGTACTGAAAAAATTACTTTTTTAACTAAAAAAATTATTAGAAGTTAAAAAAATTGATCTACAACTGGGAAGGAATCGCCAGCAATACTTTGGTAAATGTTTATGTTGAAAACAATATCTTTAGATAAAAAGCTTCTTATTTATACAGATCATAATCCTTGGATATATTTAGAATAATAAATAAAACTTTCGAAAACAAGATCAAGTTGGCTAGAATCATTAAAAGAATATGATTTTTGAATAAAATACAAGTCTGCAAAAACATTATAATTACAGATATATTATCAAGAAGTTTTAATGTAGTTTCAGAAATTAATAATCGCATGGTCATAATTGAAAAGAAAAAGACCAAATATAAGAAAAACTTGAGTGAGTTTAAAAAAACCGAGATACAATGCAATAATCACTAAATTCTCAAATAAATTTAGTGGCTGCATAAGAACTTGCTTAGTGCACGAAACAGAAGATTATATCATATTTCAAAAAAAGAAACTGAATTTGTGTTGGCAAAGAGAATCCTGTGAATCTCTTTATTCGACATCATAATGAATTAGGTCATTTTGGATTTCAAAAATGTTACAAAATGATAACTAAAAATTTGATCTTGCTACAAATGCAAGAAAATATTTTTGATTATATCAAGAACTATGAGAAATATATCATGAATATATGCAAACCAATCCTGCATGCGAAACTACAGAATATAGCGAATCCTGTATTATTTTATCAGTAACCAATGGCTTTTGTTGGACCATTAGGTGTCTACGATACAGGAAATAGATTTTTTTTTGTAGCGGTAGAAAAACTCAGTAGATAAGGAAGTATTTCCAAGTCCTACACAGTCTGCAAAATTTTGAATGTAGATATTTGCGAAAAAAAAGCCCTGAATAGGTTCCAAACATTATTCCATCTAATCAAGGTACGCTGTTTAAATCTCATGTAGCTGCAGAGTTTTGTAAAGAATATAGAATCAAGAAGGAAAGAACAATTACTTATAATCCCAAGTATATTATGCAAGTAGAAAAAGTAAACAAGTGACTTTAAGAAAATTTTTGCGTGTATGGTAGCAGAAAAGAGAATATATATTAATAAATTGGAGCAAGTATTAGAATAAGTACTTATGTCAATGCGTACGGCAATAACTAGAGCTACATGATATAAAATGTTTCAATTAATTACATGGAACGAGACGAAAACAAACCAATCAACAGAAAATGGAAAGATTTAAGATGTGTTTAGAAAATAATAAAAGTACAATCGATCAAATTATAAAATATAACCTTAAGATGAAAGAAAATAATGAACAAAGTAAAAGTAAGGAAGAAATAAATATTGGGCAAAAAGTATATAGTCATATCAAAATACAAGAAAGTAACTGATCACTTGACCCTAGACTAGAAGGGCCTATTAGAAGTAAAGAAAAGTCAAACGAAAAAACATTTTACCCTGAGGAAGACGAGAAACTAATTTGAATTTAACAAGAAAACAATCTCTGCCGTTGGAGGGAGGAATGTATGGGTAGTTTGGAAACATACACACACACTTCTAAATCGAATATAGCTAAATATCTATTTAAATTTAAAAATAATTAAAAAAATAAAATAATATTCTAATAAATTTAACAATCTGACAAAATTTTTTTTATCCAATCTCGTCTGATGTTTTGAAATTTTAATCATTCAATTTTTTTATTAAAATTGATATTATATAATAATTTAATAATTAAGGAATGATTAATTTATTAATTAACTAATACTACCATATAGAATTCTCTTATTTTATGTTTTTTAGGTTATTACTATTATTATTTTTTTAGTTATGTCGAATATTCCAAATGTCATAATTTTTATAAGATAATTGAAAAAATATATTTTTACTTAACATTAAAAATTATCTCCTTTTTTACTATATAATTTTTTATATTTAATATAAATACAGGTTTATAGATACATAATATAAGAATTAAATTTTTTAAATATAAAAAATAATTTAATAATCAACTAATTAACAACAATTGTAATATTTTAACCTAAAAAAAGTTATTGATAATAATTATTAAGTATATTTTAGCTTTAAAAATATTACTGAATTAGAAAAACTTATTATTTTTTTTACAATTAAACATAAAAACAATTAGGGTTTTATAAAAAATACATATTTGAAACTAATCATAATCATTTATTATAATACTTTAAAAAAAAATATAATATATGTACGTAACTACTATTTCTTTATTATATTCTTTGTAAAAAATCTTCCATAACCACAGACTATGTAGGTATTAATATTTTCTAATACATTAATTATTTTATTATTAATTAATTAGAATTTTTATGTTCTTATTAATTAATAGAACAGAAGATTTGGATGATGCCGTATTCGGATTTTCAAAATTAACTTCTCTATGTAATGTAATTAATAAGATTTTAAGATCAAAACTGATTTAAATTCTACTTAATAATGAACAATGATGAAATTAAAATCTGAAACTGAAAATATAGGTAATAATAATAAATATTTCTATTTTAATTTTATAAATAGCTTCAGAAAGTATTATTATGAAGTTAAACTCCTAACATTTACAAAATAGGCTACATTTATGTGTTTCTTTTCAAATTTCTGAAAAATATAAAATTTAACTAAAGATTTATAATTTTAAATAAAATATATTTGATTTTTAAATTATTAAAAAATCTTTTTTTATATTTTAATTTTGCCTTATATTTAATTTAAACTGGAGGAATATTTTTGATTTGTATTTTAAAAGTTATTTCTAAAATTATTTCCAATTTTTTTTAAAAAATGTTTTATCTTTTCAAGTATATAAAATATTATATTTTAATTTAAATTGATCAGAAAATAATAATAATCAAATTTTTTATATTAAAAATTATTAAATAAATATGTTAAATTAATTAAATTAATTAAAATTCTAATATTTGTAAATTAACAAAAAGCGTTTTATACCATTAATTTAAGTCTTAAATGTTTTATTTAATATAATTTTCTATTTTATACTTGTAGGAAAGCTAAAAAAAAATTTGATTAACTTCTTATTAATAAACATAAATATATATAATGTTAAATTATGAAACAGAAAAATTATAATTAAATTTTACATCTTTTAATAAATAGTCTGAAAAAGTATTTATAATAATAAAAATTCAACACATGAAAGAATAGTAATTTTAATCTAGTAATAACCTATATAAAATAAATTAATTTAATTAGTCATGGTTAATACTTGAGTATTTCCTAATATTTATATTGTTAAGAAATTTTATATAATCAACTTATTCAATTAGAAAATTGTTTTAATTTATAAAGATATTAGTTATTTTGGATTTTTTGTTAAAAATTGTTGAATAAATTGAAGAAATATCTATTTAGAATTCATTACAAAATAAATCGAGAGTATTATATGAAGAAGAAATTAAACAGACTTTGTCAGCTAGAAAACTTTAGTACTCTTAGGATACTAAATTTAAAATATTTAGTAGTTATAAATTTATGGAATATACTTAGGTAAAATAATTTTAATTTTATATTTAAAACCCATATAGAAGTTTTTTTATAGGTTATTTATAAATTAGAATAATTTTTTTTCTATATTAAGAATATTCTAATGCATTTTTTTAAATCATCATGTAAGAATATTAATTTATATTAAATATTTTTCACTCACTATATTATTTTAAAACGAAATTTTTGATTATATTTTATGATAATTTAATATGATTATTTTTTATGAAAAACTAATTGATATAAATTAATCTAAAATAAGGAACCTATCAAAATAGTGTATTTCATAAATAAAGAAAATTAAATTAATATTAATAATATAAATATATCAGATAAAAATACTTACCTAATCAAATAAATTAGTTCAACATTCAATAAAGGCTATTCATATCTTCATTTGTACTGTAGTTGTAGGTAATCAATATTTAGTTTGATATTAAGTATTATTTTAAATAAAATATTAATAAAAATTGATTTTATATTAAAACTCTACCAATAAAAATAATTTATCGCGGAATATTTTGATGATTCTTATGACCTTTACAAGAATTTAAGATATTAATAGAGCCTTATAATTTATGATGATGTTGATGATATTTTAATTAGCTGAGAGTGAGAGAAATGTTTTTATTTTTTTTAAATAAATTAGAACCCGAAGTAATGATAGGAATTATTTAATTTCCTATAGGAGATATATTTGGAATATTAAAAAGATAAATCTAAGCAAATTGTTTTTATTAGTTGAATAGATTAATAAAAAATTTATAGATTAAATTTATTTTATTTTTTTTTATTTAATGGATCTTTACAAAAATTAAAAAAAATAATAATAATAAAAATAAAAATAAGAATAAAATTATTAATATTAAAAAAAATTGATAAATTTTAATATTTTTTTTATTTTGCAAAAAACTCATTATTTTAGAGAATTACAATCAAGCTATCAGGAATGTAAGATTATATTATGAATCAATAAATATTTTAATTTTTTATTATCAATTTAAATCCGTAAACTAAATGATCCTTTTATAACTTTTACAAGCAAGATGATTACTAATTAAACTGAAAATCTGATACCTTCTATCATGATGATATGTTTTATAAATTGTTTCTTTAGATAAGTATATTCAAGTTCTTTAGAAATGAAAAATAATTGATCAATTTAAATAATACAGGGGTTTTTTACTGGGTTTAATCAATTTTTAGAAATGTTTCAAGCAATTTTTCTAAATTGTTTAATCAATTCGTCAAAATGACTAAAGATAACATTCTTTCAATAAAAAAAATAATACATAAGAAGATAATACGGATCCTAGTTTATCTACGCCGATAAAGACCAAGGCTTCTTGGCATTCCAAATAAAAGATAAGAAAAAAACTAAAAAAATTAATAAGCTAAAAATTCTAACTATATTTAATTAATTGTGAATAATTTCAATAGCGTTCTGAATATATATAATCTTATATAAATATCTAACCAATTAAATTCATTTAAAAAATCCTTTCTGGTCAACTAAAATGTCTTTTCTATCATCATTTCTAGTTTTAGCTTATTATTGAGGCTTTCCACATTTTGTGTACGGACTCTAGATAAAGAATTAATAAAGTTCAATCTTTGGTTGACCGTATGGTGAGAATATGCTGAAAAAGAATTTTTAATATTTGAACTCAATTGATCAGTATGAATGGGGCTTCCTTGGCGAACAAAACATTGAATTATTTGAATCTTTACTGAATAAGACATATTTATTAGCATCTTTGCGTATCACATTGCAGGCGTAACAGACATGTCAACTATATACAATGCCTTTGCAGCAGCTACTGGATGCCTACCATTGTGTTAAATTACATTAAAGTTAAGTTTTGTCTCGTCAACTTTTGACAATATCACCTGAAACTTCTAAATTTATCCGATTAGCAAAGAAGTATTTATATATTTTTTGAAACACTTCTTCTCGAATTTCAGTAATCATCTGTCTCTTCAAACCAGTTATTTAAGTTTTCGAATTTTATTAAGATCCATTGACCACTAATATAAAAACAGATACAAACTAGTAATTTTTGAATCAAGTTTTACCAATCAGGATGCTCTTTTTATACTTAAATTAGTTTGATAACAGATACATGCACTGTCTAAACATGGTCAACTAAGTTTATCATGCATGCCATAATCATGCTTTCACAGCATCATAGACCCACATTGGTCACACATATGGGACTATTTCATTTTCTTTAACTAAAACAGCGAACTGGTTATATGGAACTCAATCTGTGATGTTAATTTTATTAATTCTTTATTATTAAGTTGTAAAAATAAAAAAAATATTTTTATTCTATCTATATATATATTGGATGGGGATCTGGGTACGGAAGGACGCATATAAGACATGATTGCATTAAGTAATATAGAATTTAATTTAAATTAAAATTCTTCGATGTTAAGCGCTTTGTTAATAAATTGATTCTTATTATTCAAATAATCGTTCAATTGCTTTGTAAAATATTCTAGTTCTATTTATATTCGTAGAATTAAGCTCAGCATAATTTTTAGAACTTTTAGATTTTATATAGCTCTTCTATAAAGCCAATAAGGAGGCAAAATCGTCGAAAATGACCTTTAGATTTTATAATTTTAGCTATAATTAAAGACCTTTTAATAGAAGAATTCCTAATCAGAATGATCATATTGGTCAAGTTTTGTTATTAAAAATCCTTAATATACTACTTATAAAACCTATATAGATTTAGTTATTATTATGTTTATCTTGAACCTAGAAATTAATTAATTATTTTTTTCCAAAGCAGCATAAACCCAAAAGTTTTTAGATCTCACAGAATGAACAAGCTTTTGTAAAGTTGTTCATCTTTAACGTTATCTGTTAAAATTTCTTTAAGAACAGCTTATTACCAATTCATCGACCTGTACAAGCATGTCTTGATCCTTTAGAAATTAAGAAGATGCATTGTCATATCTTTAAACTATATTTTGATGGTATTTCTTGTTAATAAAAACACCTAAATTCTTTTGAAGGTTAAGTTAAAATATCCTATGCTTCTATAAATATTTGTAAAAGATGATATTTTATCCTTTTTTCTTCTAATTGAATCTTTGAAAGATTTGGAGAAACAGGAAGATCCTAATTTAATAATACTTTTATGATGCCCTTTTAAAATTTTCAAACTTTTTGAGTTTACTTTTCGATACTTATTAGTATTTAACAGCATATACAGTAACTTTATACTTTCTAATAACATAATTGATATTTTATGGATTTAAAGTATTAAATTCAGAACTTATAAAAGATATTAATTAACCGTCATGAAATCTTCCGCATGTCTCTTTGGATCAGGCACCTGTTTAATAATAAATAATTTTACCTAATGAAAGCAACACAATTATAACACAAAATTAATAAAATTGAATACTGATTACTGATTAAATTTTTACAGGAATCAAGATTTTTAATAAAAAGAAATGACCTGATAATCATGTATACAATTTATGATTTTATCAAACTACAAACAGGTAAAAGATGCATTTTTTTACAGATGCAATAGTAACATTGTGTTAATTAACAATATCAAGAAAATTTTCTTTTTTTTCTGGTTTTAATTTGAAATTAAAAAACAATTTTGTTGATTCTAATTTAATAATGTTGTGATCTACCAATACATTCAATTCAATAAAATATGGGAAATAAAAAAATAAATTATATCTAAAATAAATTAAGAATGGTTTTGAAAATACAGACTTTATTTATTTTAATCAATAAAATAGGTAGAAAAAAATAAAATAATTCAGGTCGATGAGATCATGTTAAACTATAAGTGTAAAAACCTACGGGATCCTTCTTAAACAAACAAGACTGATGCTTTTTGTCTTTTAGAATTTCAAGATGTAATAACATAGCTATGGCTCAAGTAATACCAAATTAAAAGGAAGAAACTATTATTCCAATAATATGTAGTGATGGAATAAGCGGAACAAAAGTATGGACAGATATACACAAAAATCATTTAAAATTAGTTAGAGTTAGATACTTATATGATTCAGTTTTCCATAAATATAAATTTATAAATAAAATTACTCGATCAAATACTCAAGCAGTCGAGTCATTCAATAATAAACTAAAAGTGAAAATAAAAAGAAGAAAGGGAATTAAGACAACTATTTTTGAATGAATTCTGTTGGAAATATAACAATAAACACGAGAGATTATTTAAAATGTTGGAATTAATAAAATTATTATTTATTTATTTATAATTTTTTTATACGAGAAATCGCACCTGATTCAACTCTTTTATTATTTCATCAGTTATTTTATTATTTCTATTACTCGTTAAGAATATGAATTTAATCATTAATTATTTTAAAGTTAATTGTTTTAGTATAAATTTATTTAATTAACATTTAATAAAACTTTTTGGTTAAACCATTTGACAAATTGATTAAATTCAGTGAAAACCCCTGTAATGATTCTTATAATATTCATAATTAAATATAAAAGTATTAAATAAATTCTATAATTATCGTAATAATATTTAGGAAATATATATATTAAAATCCATTATTTTCTCTATATAAAATATTTTTTTAGGTTTGCAATAAATTAATTATTTAGCTAAAATTGTAAACTAAAATCATTCTATATTGTTAAAATTTTATTATTATGGTTTTTTCAAACCTAAAACATTAATATAAAATAGATATATTTCTATAATAAGTTTAAACTTATAACAATTATATTCTAAAAATAATTTCTAGAAAATTTATAAAGAATCACTTATTTTTATAATTTTTTTTCTGAATTATTTTAATTTTAATGAAAAATTATCATTATTAATCTTTAAAAAAAAAAGTTGAAAATGATAATACAGATGAAATACATTAAAGTGTAATCAACATTTTTTCTAATAATTTCTTTAAAACAAAATAATTGAAATACTTATGTATAAATCTTGAGATGTGTTTTTTTTATAAATTAAATATTTAATTAGTGTTGAAATTATGGAATTAATATCTTATATGGGTATTTAATAGAATCATTGCATCTTGATATAATATAAAATAAAATTATATTTTCTTGAATCCAAAATTTAAGTTTTAGGTATATGTAAGTATTTTTTTATTATATATTCTATCAACTTAATTTTCAGAATTTTTAAAAAATATTTTAAATATAGAGTATTTTATTTACATTATTTTCTATATTTTTTTATAAATATGATAGAATTTTATTTGAATTTAATTATATAATACTCGGGAACTTAATTATGACAAAAATAATATTTATATAATTAAAGATTTATCCATAATTCAAATTAATTATTTTTTATTTCATTAAGTTTTAAATTGTTATATAGAAATCTTTCCTACTTAAGGTCTTCTTAATGAATGATTAATAATCCAAAGAAATATATTGAAATTACCAGACTCTACATCAAAATTTAGTAACAAAATTTTATATTTTGGTATCAAAATTATTAGTTCAACAACAAAATAAATTTTAAATACTTAAATTAATATTATATAAAATGAAAATCAATTTTCCTATTTAAAATTTCGACTCATAATTTAAAAATTGAATATTACTTGATATAGACGTATCTTTCTTGAATTTTTAAACAGATTTGTAATAAAAATATACATTAATGTTGATATAGTTTAAAAAAAAGATATTTTGTGTTAGTTTATTTATTTCTTAGAAAATTATAAACATAATAAGAATTCTTTACATTCAAACTCATTCCCAGTAAAAAAATTACACATTTCAAAATATAATTAGTTGTAAAATTTAATTTAGATAACAATAATAATTAAAAAAACTTAATCTTTCTTGAAGATTGTTTAATTCATTTTATTCAATTATATCAAATTGTTTAGTCACAAAAAATCTTTACTAGCTTTTAGCTATTGAAAATTTATACTTTTTACATCAAATGGTTTTGATATGAATTATGGCCTATTTTCTTATAAAACATCGTAGATAATTCTCAATTTCTTTGTTGAAATATTTTAAATTAAAATAATTGTAATTTATGTATTTCATATCTGTTATTAATTCATTAGAGTAAGTTTTTTTACATTCTCAAATTTTTTCTCTTCTAAATTCTAATTTTCGATTTAGAATATTTTTGATAGTATATAACAATTAATTTGGATTTAAATTTTATTCGTGAATACTAAAATGAGTCCTAGAGCAAAAATAAATGTCTGAATCGATTCAATTATAAGAATAATTATTTGATGATTAATAACTAACAAAAATATATTAAATACTCCTTAAATTGATTTTTTTATACACATTTTAGCTTAAATTATAAAAATATAATTAAAAAAAAAATAAAAAATTTAATTTAATTTTTGACATTAATAAAAATTTTTCACAAAAATCTAATTATAATTGATTATAAATTATTTTCACATAGCAGGTAATATTAACTGACACAAATTTTTAACTTGAGATTGATAATTAATAAACCTTATATTATTCTGACTTCATAATTAATTTTTTTATAAGCTCTCTAAAATTTCATGTATGTTGTGGAATTAAATAAACATTTGATAAAAAAAATGGATTTACTTAGTTGTATGTAAAAGTCATATATGTAAAAAATATTTTATCTAATATTTTGTTTAGATTGAAATATAATTGAAATTCAATTAATTAATTGAGATTAAATTTGATTATCTAATATTTTTGATTCTTTCATAATTAATACAACCTATGTTCAACTGATTCAATCAATAAAATAATAAAATTTTTCAAATATTTTTTTGAAATTTAGTAATGAAATATTTAATCTTTATTACTAAGAATACTAAGATATAATTATATTTGATAATACAGGGTTTCTAATTTAATTTCGTTTTTTCCTAGATCAATGTCGTTTTTTTTTACTTTTTTTAGTTCAATTTCGTTTTAATTAAATTTTTATATTTATTAATTATTTAAAGTAAAATGGACAAAATTTTAAATCATTGATTTGTTATCTTTCTTTTAAGTGATTTTCTAACATATTTTTTCATGTTTCTGTACCATCTATCACAGTTCTGAGGGGATATTTCGTAATGACTACTTATCATGCTATTAAGGAATTCATCTTCAGAATTAGAATTAGATCTTTTTACTACATTTTTCCATTTACTAAACAAATTTTTAATAGGGTTTGAAAAAGGCAAATAGGGTGATAAAAATTGAAAAATATGACCTCTTCTTATAGCTTCGTCAATTATATTAACACACTTATGAAATCTAACATTATCCAATAATATAACACATCTTCCTAAAACAAGTGAATCAGTTTTATCAAATAAAGATGATAGAAAAGTATGAAAAGTTATTGAATTGTAAACTTTGAAATTTACATCGTAAAACAATACCTTATTTCTAGTCATACTGCAGCATACACTAATGTTTTTTGACCGTATATTTTTAATAAATTAGACAGGTGTTGTCCCAACATGTGATCTTCCTTTTTTTTATCTCATGCTTATATTAAATCCAACTTCATCTAAGAATATTATATTTGACTGAGGATAGTCTTCTTCTAATTGCAAATAATACTCAGTATATATTAACAGACATTTACAGTTGCTAGATCATTCCTTCTCTCAAGAATCGTATGCAATAATTTTAACAAATAATGTTATTTTTTTAAACAATTGAAAATTGTGGTTCTGCATACGGTTACCTGATCTACTTCTTCTATTTTCATTACGATTTTTTTTACCACAATCGTATAATTCTCATCAACCATTGCTCGTACATGTTCAATCATTTCGTAAATCATCTTGCAAAGATTTTTGCCACTTCTAACTTTATTTTAATAGACACCATCTGTTTTATATAATCTTATAATTCATCCAACAGCAGATTTTGGAAGATTCTTATACTGTGCTATTCAAACTTTAGATGTACCTGATTCGTGAGCGGCTATGATGCATGATCTTCTACTATTTTATTTCTTCTCATACTGACCTTTCAAAAGTTCTGATTTATTAAAATATTTTATTCTTGAATTATGTCATTAACATTGGTGGTATTAGTAGATTCAATAATTGGATTTGTATTTGCATCTAATGGTATTGCGTTTTCGGTAAATTTTTTTTTAATTGAGACAATTTTATTATTTTGAATATTATTTTGAATATTTTTTATTTAGTTTTTATTACTTCAAACAATAATTAAACATAAAAATTAAAAAAAAAACAAAATTGAAATGTGATAAAATAAAATTGAAGTAAAAACCATGTCAAATCTAACTTTTTTTTTTAATTAATTAGGAGTATTTAAATCATAATTTCTCATAAAATTTAACAAAATTTATATTAATAATAGTTTTTTAAGTAAATTATAAATGACTCAAAATTACAACTTATATATAAAAGAATAAAACTAAGTGTATTAATTTGAATTTAACAACAATTTAAATTAGATTATTTTATTAAATATTAACTACTAAAATAGAAAAATAATGCAAGTTATTTATAATTTTCCTGTTTAAGCTAATCAATAATTTTAAAATTCTGTAATAAGAAACTCTTTTATTCATCTTAATGCTATTTTTTCATAATCTACTAGATTTTTATTAAAATTTATCAAATTTGTTATTAGATTGCCATAAAATAATTTTTTAATTTGTTTCTCAAGACTGAAATACTTATTAAAATTAAATAAGATTAACATAACTTGCATACATAATATCAGTGTTTAAAAATAAATTTGCTAATTATAAAACATACTTAATCTATTTAATAAAAAAACTAGTGTAAATATTTAAATTAAACACTTTAAACTTTTAAATTTTTACTTTATCATTTTAAAACAATAAATTCTAAAAAAAAATTTTACACGATTTAAAAAAAGCTAAATTTATAATAATACTTATCCATCATTTAAAAAATTTCGTTTAATTTCTTTATAATTTAAATTTTTTAAACATACCGTTTCTAAGTGTAACAATATTGACAATAATTACAATTTTTTTGAACATTGGTTTATTTATTTGAATGTTCAATCTCCTAAGTATAAAAATTTTGATATATCTAAAAATTCATGAAAAATGAAAGTTTGAATTATGTGAAACCTAACTCTGATTGTATTCTAGATGTTAAAATATCAGTTGATAAATATAAAATTATTTGCTACTTAGTCATGTAATCGCGGAAAAATGATATTTAAGGAAATAATTGTTATAAATACAGATAATCACGTATTTAAATTGCTTTTATTGTTAAATATTCATAAAATATTTTATTAATAGATTGATATTGTTTAATAAAAATGTTATATCTTCAATAGAAATTGACACTTTATAAATTGATAAAATGATGAAAATATAAATATTATACTTCTACTATTTAAAAATCAGGTATCACATAAATATGATATCAACTTAATTGAATGAAATATTCATTCATTGAATTCTGAATTTGAGATAATTTATAACAACTATAAAATAAAATACATAAGTTCATTTAAAAAAAAATAAAATAATCAACTTAAATATTTTAAAAAAGAAATAAAATAAATTAAAGCTTAAACAATTCCTATATAACTACTTCTTAGGTATTATAGAATATAACAAATAATAGTTTTAATAAATTCTATAGACAACTAAAATTTTAGAAAATACTAATGCATATACAAGATATAAAACATAAAATATATTAGTTTTAGAATTTGCTTATATTCATTCAACGTTAGCTCAATAAAAAAAGAAAAAGAATAATTATTATAAATAAATTCACCAAATAAAATTAAACAATTATAAATTAAATATCTAATCGTGAAATAATTATTATAATCAATTAGAAGTTAAGGATCTTTTAACTAAATTTCATGATTACAGGTCGATTTTCAAAAACAAAATATTATTAATTATTAAAAATTACTAAAAAAAAATAGTTTCATAACATAAATTTTTAATAAGAAACTTATTTTTTTTTATTAATATTTTTTTGATAAATATACATTAAAATATTAATATTATAAGACCTCACAAAAAAATTTTAAAATGATTGAATTAGATTGTTTATTAACTTTGCTGCTTTCATGAAAACTATAAATTGCAAATAGTTTTTGTTGTTGTATTATACTAAATACATTTAAATTAATACATTGTCTATTAGATCTACAAAAAAATCGAAAATCTTTATATTTTAATTCATAAATACATTCTTATCTTCACTAAGAAATTGATAATAATCATCCTAAATGTTAATTATAATTACTGGTTTTAATATAATAACATCAACTTTTGCATTCAATATATTGTGCTCAAGTTCCTATAATGATTATTTTGAATTACCACAATCAAATTTCTATATTTAAGATGAAAACCCTTATTCTAAATTTCAATAATATTGTTATTTTTTTATCTATACTTACAAATATTATTTTTGTTTTATCTGAACCTATTAAAATCCATTTTTTTCCATCTAAATATTCTTCTACATGATTTTTCAAAATAAAAATGTTCTTATTTTGCTTCTCGCCTTTTGGAATTATAAAAGTATGGGTTGTCAAATGAATTGAAACTGTCTATTTATTAAAATATATAATACTATAGCGTTAAAATTATATTTAATTCTAATTTTCTATACTTTATTATAAAATACTATTTCAGGGTAGTTTATATTAACTTTAAAAAATATTTTATCCTATATAACTTATTATTATATACACTCAATATATAAAATTCTTTTCTATCATTTATGCTTCCTTCAACTAAAACCTAACATTATTAAAAACATTACATTATATAAAGAACATATTATAGGAATGATAAAAGCATTATGAATTAAAAAAAAATGTTCATTGTTAACACTGAAACCATTTAAACAATATTTCTACAATAAAATATATTAATTACATTATAAAACGTGAAAAGGTCTAAAGGAATTTTATTTTCTTGAGGTGTCTAAATATTAAATTTACCCATAATTACTAATCCTTTAAACTATATGATTTAATATTATAAGTACAACTCTTTCAACATTATTATCATTATTAATATCCTACAGATTTTAAAATTATACAAAATAAAATATTGGTGTGTTTATTTTTCCATCATCGGGGTTAATATCCTAGAGTAAAATAAATACTACTCTTAACGGAATAATTTTTTCTTCATATAGGTAAGCTCGCTAGTATAAATTATTCACAATTATACAATCCAATTTTCAGTATTACCACCAAGCGTATATGGATCTTAAGGATGTATAATTAATTTTGTACATTTAATGTAACCAAAATATGGGTCATATTTTTTATTTTTAAAATTAATTCTAAGCATCTTTAATAAAATGGTTATTTACAAATTTTCCTTGGATTTCAAAAATAATTAATACCTAATTAAATTATTAAATTATTACTATTTGTAGTTCACTTATTGACACAAAAACGTAAATTTCCTAATAAATAGAATCATATACTTTATAGTAGTACAGGAATTTTTCGAATTGATGAAGGTATATGACCATATCAATCTTATATAAGCTTATAATTTACTTCTAATTTATTATCATGATTGCAGTTTATTTGCTTAATATTCAAAAAAAATTACTATATTCCATTTTTCAAATTGTATTTTACAAACTAACTAAAAATTTATTAAATCTACATCAACGAATGGTTGAATATAATCATGAATGATAATTTTTTGAAACTTAAACATAAATTAGATACTTTAAAGGGTTTCAACGAATGTGCCTTTTTTATTTAAAAATGTTTACCTTATCATCTGGAACTTCCTCCCAACATATCGAAATGTTCTAACAACTAATTATATTTTACTTCTATTTTATTATATATTATTGATATGATTATTACCAACATTAGAATCATTTTATGGATTAAGTTTTCGGAAAGACCTAAAAAAACCCACTTAAATAAACTTATTATTATTAAATATATTAATAAGATAAAAATTATTTTTTATGATAAGATTTGTGAATTATATATAGGAAATAAAATTGCAAAATATTTGAGGTTATGATAGAATTTTTATTTAAAAATATTTTTATAAAATTATAATTTCTTGATAATAGAAATATATGATAAGAATTATAATCAACAAAGTTTAGTGAAATGATTCATAAAACTATTAATAATTTTAACAAGGTAACAATTTAAAAATACATTTTTCAAATAGATATTTTTATTTTTGTTATCTTTTTATCAATGATTAAGATTCTATACCCAAAAGCTCATGATTTTATTTAAACTATGAAAAAATATTTAATATAGATAAAATTTTATCTTATTTTATTTCAAGATAATTTAAATAAAATTGAGTTATCTTACTATTATTACTGAAAATCAATTTTACTTTCTACAAACAACTATATCATAATTAATTGTTATTATTTTTTATCAATTAATAAATAATATTATACATCTATTATATAAATATCATTGAGTATCGATATTATATTTGGAACATTATTTAATCAAGAAATTTTTTTTTTAATTTTTCTTTGTTTTAATCTATCATAAATTTAAGTTTTTTTTTAATAAAATTTGTATTAAAAATAATTAGCTTTTCTTAATTATAATTTTTTTGTGTATTTAAAGTTATTTATATTATTTTTATCTAATTTAGCGATTGATTAAATTAAAAATAAAATTATGTATCATTTTCGTTTTATAAAACTTTTATGATTTTTAACAATAAAAAAATAAAAGATAATCATCAAAATAATATCTTTTGAAGGGTAATAAATCTCTTTTTAGCGTAAATTGTTTATACAAAAATAGGTTTAAATTTCTTTTTTTAATTCATTAAAATAAATTTTTAAACTTTTAATTAATATTTTATATGGAATATCTTAATTTTGTAAAATTTATTTTAATTTGTATTTTAAGGAATTATTTTATAGTGTATCCTATCTTTAATTATTTGCAAAATCAAACGTTCTGAATATCGAATTTTTTAGCCTAATACATACAATTTGCTTTCTTTTTAATTTAAAATACATTATAAGATCTAAA
Source organism: Ceratonova shasta (assembly GCA_918559645.1). NCBI lineage: Eukaryota > Metazoa > Cnidaria > Myxozoa > Bivalvulida > Ceratomyxidae > Ceratonova > Ceratonova shasta. The sequence continues at coordinate 68,784 of CAKKLC010007975.1, read as the reverse complement.
TAATATTTAATATTACACTTTATTTTATAATTATACACAACTATTTAAGTTTTTTTTAAAATATAAAATATAAAATAATAAGGATATTTTAATTGTAGTAATCAATATTTGGATTTTAATAATTATATATTATGATACAATTTTCTTCAAAAAAATAATTTTAGTTACTTTTATAAATGACATTATTGCAATTGAATTTTAAATAAATAATTCAAAAGAATATTTTTTTTATTATTTAAAAGTTTATTTTTATTAATTTAATCAAAATATAAATTAATATAGGATCAGGGAACTTTTTATGAAAGGTATAAATAAGATAATTTCTATTAATATTTGATTAATTATAAATTTACTTAAAATAAATTAATCATCAACATTCCTCTGATTTTTATTTTTGAAAAATGATAAAAACTTTAAATTGTACTTAATAACAAAATTTTATTATTAAATATATTTTATTCATATTACATAATAAAATAAATGATTAAAGGTAAAAAAATAAATTTTCTAATTATCATGTAATCAATTGAAATTAAAAAAATTTTGAAATTTTGAAATTAATTTAATTATTTTAAATTACAAAAATGACGAGTTTTTAGATACCAAATTTATGTTATAGTTCGTTTTTTTCAGCGGATGAAGGCTGGTGTAAAAATTTTTAATGAATGCTCAAACTTTAAATAAATTAATTAGAATTTTAAATCTAGAAATCGAACTCGTAAAAGAATAATACTCTGCACCATGTATGCTTTTATATTGTCATTAATTATTTCTCTTGTAACATTTTTGGAATGTTCTCACGCAGATCACATAAAATTCGTTCAATTGTATTTTTATAAATATTATCATTTGCAATATATATATATATATATATATTTATATTCTCTTAAGTAATGATTACCATTTTTTTAGGCCGCCCATCCAGTGCCTTTTGACCAAGACAGTCAGGAATTTTAAAATTTTTTCTGTCCCTGCCTTTTAGACAATTTTTCGCAGAACTTTCTAAATTTTGCAAAGATCAGCAATTTTTTTTTATAGTTTTGGCAGATTACTTTATATGATAAAATTAAGAAAATTTTATAACAGCTTTTAATATTTGAAAAAAATTCAAAATAAAAAATAAAGTATTGGTCGTTTAAAAATTATCAAATAATTCTGAAATTTTTCCGAGATTACTGAACAATATTGTTAAAAGAGCATAATTTTAATATTCTGTTAAAATAATTATTAAGTTCAAAATAGAATCACTTCTTAATCATGTTAAAGCTATAAGTAACAAATTTTTATACCTTACACAATAATATAAAACGTGAAATTACTAAAATTATATTATTTCTTAACATGAATTCAAAAAAAGGAAAATTACGTAAAATAATAAATACAAAAACAGTTAACCTTTCTGAATAAGGCAAACGAAGATGATTCCAAATCTTGTTGTAACATATTTTAATCCATATTATCTATTGCATACGGAGGTCGTGTTGATATTAATGGACCACTGTAAAACTTAGCATAATCGATCGTCCATAAATCTTTGATCTTCAAGCTCAAAAAAGTCAAACTTTTTTACTAATCTTGAAATGACATAAACGAAACTAAAAATTGCTGCAAAGGAAGTTGTTTTATCGTTCCACACAGGCAACAATAACTTTTAGTCTCTCTCTACTGACTGCACATGGAATCTTATTTGGAAAATTTAAAACCTAAGTTCATTTTGATTAGAACCAAGACGACAGCAAATTTAAAGGATATCATCAGTCCTTTTTTTATAAGCAACTGATTAAAGAATTTAAAAGTGCTTTTTTTATTTTCCATGAAATCTGATATCTCAAAACACGATAACACAAAGTTACTCACACTTATTGCTTGCATGTTTATAGCAAAAAAAGGTATAATCCACAAGAAAATTTATTTGATATTAATTGAATATGAAAAATCAAATATAATTTCGCATGAAATCATTGGATAAGTTCGAGAATATGAATTGCAAAAGAAATTGATTCGTCTTAGTGCAGATAATACAAATCTAGATTTTTTCGGTGGTAATAGAGAAGAAAGTATTAATTTTTGGCCTAAACAATTAAACGAACGCAATTGTAATATTATTCGCCTACGGTTTTGTGCTCACAGTCTGTATACTGCAATAAGTATATGTTTAAAAGAGTTGGACATTGAAAGCAAAAATTTGATTGTTTATTTGCACAAGCACTTTAAAATCTATACAGTGCAAAACGAATCATAAAAGAGATTTATGAAGAAATGAATATACTTTCCAAGACACTAAAAAAAGGAAACACAATAACTAAAATACTTTAACTAGCATCCAAAATTTACAGATTTAACGAAATTTTTGAGCCATTAAAACATTATTTCAAAGGACTCAATACAAAATGTTCACCAATCATCAAAAAAATCTTCTAACTCGAGATCAATATATTTTTGCTTCTTATCTCTAAATGACCAAATACAAATAATAAAAAAGCCTTGCTTTTATTTGAGAGATTGGATATTGCTGCATTTGAAATTTCTTTTACAATGAGATAATTTAGGAAAAGTTAAAAATCTTTTTCAATTATGATATCTCACTCGAGTAGCCCATTTAGAATGTACTTAACTGCATGTTGATATTAAAAGCAATTTTTTGTAAAATATTTAGGTTTTATTAAAAGAACTGATTATATATCTTTAAAATTGGCAGGAGTCTTTGGATGGTGCACACATCTTTTATGGATGAGTATATATAAAACTCCACATTTGCAAAAAATGGAAATGTCCTGTTGATTTTATTATCGAACGTCACAGTGCAAGTTCTGCAATAGTAAAGACAGATTTACTTTCAATGAATATAATCGAATGCTAACTTTTACAGATGAAAAAAAAATCGGCTTGGATCCAGGAAAAAAAAAGTACTGTAAAATTTAAAATTAAATCTTTCACACACATTCTTTTAAACACTATTCATATTACTAATATGGAGAGATTAGTTGAATTTGCTTTGTACCTCCCAAGAAAATCAATGAAAGTGGAACGTTTATTTTCTTTGAAATATCAGGCATGGGCCAATCAAAGCAAATTTTGGATTTAAGCATAACTAATTCAATTATAACACTACAATATAACTCAAAAATTAATTGTAATAATTTTTACAATCACATTAAGAAACATTTTTAGTTGCTTGAAAAGATTCGATAACAAGAGAAGTATCAAAATTAAATAATTTTAACAATAAAGATATTTTTGTGTTTTAAATTAAAATATTTTTTTGTCTGGATATATTTTAAACATGTTCTGGATTTTTTTTTTAAAAACTTCATGGCAACTAAACATTTTTATAGCTATATCTTGAAAATCAAGCCCAATTTTACCTCTCGAACCATCAGTTATATCTTGAAGAATATTTCTCTACGATAGATTTAATAAATGATATCAAGTAATCGAAAGGTCTATCTGTTGTAACTTCATAAAAAACTACATGTGTTTCCCTAAAAATACCACTGCGATCCAAAATGATCTACTCACCGTTCATCTTGCTATTCTATACCTATTCGTATATAGCTGCACTTCATCAATCTCAACGATCATATTTAGTTATCTGACCTTTTGATTATTTAATTCATACCACTTAACTAAAAGATATTTTCTTAAAATAAGATTCCATTTTACAGAATTAATGTTATTCAAAGAGTTCTTTGAAATGATTTTACTTAATGATATTTTCCTAGAAAAATCGTATGTCTTTTTCATATCATCGCTTAAATTCAAATGTGTTTGATCAAATATGGTTTTTTTAAATTAATATTCTTTTTTTTTTTAATTTTTTTATTGTTGTATCTTTTTATTGTATTGATTCCGTATCTAAGCTTTTTGTTTTAAAAGGATAAAAGCGAAATGCAAATTGAGTAAAGAAGGTAAAATCTGCATCAATCGTAATTTTTAAGTAATTTCTAATGCATTTTCTTAATATGATTATCTTCTCCCTGTATTAAATATGTTCGATTGCAGTTTTAAATTTTTAAATTTTTTTACCACCACCCACCCATTCCAAAAAACTCTACTATTCCCAAATTTTGTGATATTTTACAATTGGAAACATTAGTATATGACCTACTAAAATACTGTTTTATAAATTACTTTAGTAGCTGTTAATATTATAAGAATATTTTAATTTGACAAAAATAAAATTCACTAAGATAAATTTGAGGTTTATGTTTTTTAATCAAATTAATAACTACTCGTAATGTAATAATATGGGAACTTAAAATTAAACATCTGATATTGATAAGATTATGATTATAGCTGAAATAATTTTTAAAAATATTCTATCTAAATCTGAGTAGATGAAAAATATTGTTTTATTTCTATTAGGGTTCTCGGTCTTCTTTATTTAATTAATTTTTTACTTATAGTTTTAAATACAATAAATTTAATATTATAATTTTTAACAAAAGAATAGTTTATCACATGAAAATATTCATCTAGATATATTTATTCTAAATCGAAAAAATGAAATAAATATACTTTATTATAAAATTTATTACAGTTTTGAAAATCCAACTTTACACGCTTATTTAAAAATAAATATAATTTTTTTTAATAATAATTTATTTACAATATATTTAAAAATTTAACTTTATTACAATAAACTATTTAAAATTACATAAAATAATCTGATATGATGCACTCATTTAGAAATCAAAACAATTAATATCCCGCAATTACTTATTTTTAAATCGTTGTGAATAAGAATTATTTAAAAATATATAATTAATCAGTAATTATTGATAATGAAATGACATAATAATCATTTTATAAAACTAAAAATAAAAGTATTATAATTTTCTGATTTAAAGATTTATTATTTTTATTTTTATAAACTAATACTTATTGTAAAAAATAATTAATAGTCAAATTTAAAATGAAAAAATTTATTATTTTATTGTAAAATTTATATTTCTGATACTTTTTTTGTACACAATTCGTCCCAATATTTTAATTTTAATTAAACATTACCTGATTGAACACGTTAATTTATACCGTATAAATAAAATAATTAGGTATCAAATGAATATAAATGGTTTTAAAATAAAAATGATTAAAAAATATTCGATATGGTAAATTAGTATTAATTGGAATAATTATATTATAATATTTTAATATTTAGAATTCTTTCATATCTAGCTTTATTTCAAATAAAAAAATTTACTTGAATATAAAAAAATGAAATTCAGATTTTTGTGCAGTCTAAATATAGTTTTCAGGCATTATTACATGATTATTTAAATTAAATATGTTTGAAAAACATTTAAAAATGTAAGTTTTTTTTGTTATTTTAAATCAGTAAGATCCAAATCGACAAGTTCAGATAAACTCTCGTAATTAGTAATAATGGTTTTACCCCTCATGGTAGAATTCCACAATTTTCAAGGACGGAGAGGAAACAAATTAGTCATTTTTGAAAATTTTATTTATAATTAACATTAAAATTCCCATAGTAGTTTACGTTAGAGATATGTTAAGACAATCTTACAGTGAATTTTAGGTAAAACATGATGATGGGAAGTGTACAACAAAATGTGATACATATGCCCTTCTTTCCAGTTCCAGAATAGGATAGTTAAGTAAGAGTTATGAGCTCCATAAAAAATGGAGCGCTTACAACTACTGAAAGCGCTTATGACATTTAAGCACATAACCTTAGTGTCTTACATTAAACTGGTGGTGATGGTGAGTCACCTATAATCTAATATATGTTGGATTCAGTTATTAAAGCACGTACAAAGGTTTTGGATTATTTACCTAGGGTTATTATTTATATTCCAGAAATTTTGAGATGGGACAACAATGGAAACCTTTTTTTATAATATGATAGCGGGTTTTATGACAAAGACTGCAACATTTCTCTATGTAAGTCGAACTCGGATATCTGTTCTAAGTAAATACCACGATGATATATGGAAAATTTACATCGTTATACAAGCTTTACAACATTTTTTTGTAGTTAATATGATTATTTTTAATAAAACCTTTCCATTAAGAAATTTATAATACTTAGCGATATGTCTTAAAGTACTTATTTACATCCTTTTAGAATATACAAGAAATCGCTTAACTTTAATCTTTAAATTATCATTACTGACTTTAAGTCCGCTTGATCAACAACATAAGAATAACATTCAAAAAAGCCAAGAATTTCACATTTTAATTTTACTTATGAGAGGCTGCTAATGCTCGCGTCCTAAAATTAGGGGAAATCTCTCAAAACAAAAAATAATACTTTCTACAAAAAAAATTTTAAAATTACGTTATGCCTTTGCATTTGTTTCTCGAAATGACGACATAGATCATTACCTAGAAATCAAGTGGTTTGATATACTTTTACATATAGCATATATTAGACAACTTTCTTAGTAACTCCAAAATTAAATTGTATGGATAATTTTGACAGAGAAAATATCAAGCAGACTTAACTCACATATGGCTTTGAATTCTGCGATCCCTATTTAAGACTTAAAATAAAAATTCCAGGAACTTAAAAAAATTCTGAAGTTGGAATAGAAATTTTTACCTAAAAATTGAAAATTTACATCCTAATATTGCTTATTTTATTTGTTGATTGCTTCATTCGGTATATTTAGGATCTTTATGACCTGAAAAACTGTCTTGAACGCATATTTTATGTATCTTGTTCTCTAAATAAATAACATTCATATAATTTATTTAGAAACAAACGGTTTGTACATAACTTGAGTAGCTTAATGCATATAAAAACATCTATTACTTTAAATTTGAAAGATAAGAATAAAAATAATTCACCAGTTATTGATTTCTTTAGAATTAATAAATTATGGTTTTAAAAATTTAGCACGAAATTTTCTGAAATTATCGATTTTGCGTCATTGTCTGTGTTGAGATAGTGAAAATTTGTTTTTAAGTGACTTTCCAGCTATCCGTAAATTATATTGATAATTTCCTAAAATTGTATTTCTCATTTATAAAATCTTTCAATAATAAACATACAATAACTTATCCTCGAAATATTTCTTTAAAGTTTGTTGGATAATAATATAAAGTTTTAATTATGACTTGACTAATATTAAATCTTGCATTATTAGATGGAAATTTAGCATAAGGGAAAAGACAAATCTATAAAAATGATTTTTCTTTTCCGATATAATTTAGGTAGAAATTTTGAAATTTTAGAATTTTAAAGAAAAATAAAATTTTCAAAATTCCGAAAATAGACTGACTTTTGAATCATATCTCAAATAGGGTATAGTTGAGGAGACTTTTAATTTATTATTTCTTATTTCTTTTCATTATAATTTCTACAAAATATATTCTATTGAATTTATTTGTATTTTTCTTGACATAAATCAAGCTAAAATTCATTTTTTTAATTAACAAAAGATTCTATTTATACTTACCTTTTATGAATATAAATATACAAGTAAAAACAGATTTTTAAATTTCTTCTTTTATTATTGATTAAAAATTTTATTGCTTTATAAGTGATAAAAATGGTTACCTAAATATGTACAAAAAAATGTTTATTTACTTTTTAAAATAATGAAATTATTTAATTCTTAGTTATCCTTATTATCGATGTTAAGTTACATTCCATTTTATAAAAAAAAATTCATCGTGATATAAAAAATGACAATAGTAAATTTTTTTACTACTTGAGCATTTAGTTTACAGAAACTTCTATTTTCAGAAAATACTTAATTAATATCAAAAAATTTTTTGAATAAACTTACCAATTTATTAATAATAATAACTTAATTGTTAATCAAATTTTGTCAATAATAAAAATTTAACATATTTTTAAATAAATTTAAGAATTATGAAAACTCATTTAACGTTTTGTTTTTAATAAATTAATTCTATTTTATATTTTTAACTTGTAGATTTCGTTATAAAATTTACTATTTTTAATAATATTAATTTTTAATGAAAACATTATTATTTTATATCAATTTCATAACCTTCAATAAGAAAAATTTAACAGTTTTCTCCTATGTTTTTAAAATTTAATTTTTTTTTACTTTTTTTAATTAAATCAGAAATTTATTATAATTTCATTTTATTTTTTCTAATCATTAATTTAATATAATTCAGTTTTATTTGAAATATTTTTATTAATTTTTTTATCTTAAAATAATATTTTTTTTATTAATCAAACTAAATAATTTTTTTTTATTTCATTTAGTTATAATATTTAAATATTATTACGAATTTTTTTATCTCTAATATAAAAAGTTCATTATAAACTTATACAAATTATATATTTTGTTTTATTTGTTATTTATTTATGTATATATAAATATATATATACAGTGAGACCCAGTTTTTTGCATATTTTGGTTTTCTAAGATAATATGCAAAAAACGGGGTTTATACAAAAAACAAAAAATTGGAAATAATTAATTTTTTATTGTAAAATTGAAGTCAAGTAGTGTTTTCTGTTTACTCTTTCTTTTCCTAAACTAATGAATTGATTTTTCAAGTTCTCTAATATTTTTTAAATCATTTCTATCTGTCTTTTTGTTTTGAAAGAAGTTTTTAAATAATCTCAATGCTTTGACTGCTTCTTCTATTTTGATTTGATTATTTTTTTCCTCACTTATTTAATCCTGATGTATTTCCTGATCAAAATGATCTTTATATAAATCTATAGGTGTTTCAATGTTTGGTGCTTAAAATAAATCTTCGTTTTTCATTGACTTATCTATTTCATCTAAAAGTGAAGGATCAATGATTATTTCTGTAAATAGTTTTTCTTCTTCTTTTACTAAATAATCGTTTTCCTTGATAGTTGCTTCCATTTTACCATTCTTAAATGAATTATTTAAGAAATTTTGAATTATTTTTGGCTGCAACGATTCCCACGAATTTTCTAATTAAAATATCGATTCTTTAAGATTTATTTTAACTTTTTCTTTTATTTCAAATTTCTGAATTAATGATATCAGAAATTATTTTTTATAAAGACATTTAAAACTGCGGATTATTCCGTAATCTAATGGTTGTAAAATGCTTTTTGTATTTGATGGAAGGAAAATAATTTCTAACTAATCGAATTTTTCCGCCTCCAATATGTTATTACTGGAGCATTATCGATAATTCAGAACCCTATTTGTAATTATTTTTCTTTATTGTTGATTAAGATATTTTAGAAATTCATTAAAAATATAGTGTCATCCAGGCGAACTTGTTTTCAAAATATTTTACTGCCAAATTCTTGATATTTCTCAAACATTTCGTTTTTTTTTGAGTTTCTAATTAAATATGGCTTCATTTAAAAGTCTCCCATCATATTTGTACATTAAAAGAGAGTAATTCTTTTTTTTCTGTTTCGTTGTGTTTTATTTTAACAGCCTTTTCATTGTAAGTGTTTGATGGTAAAAGTTCCAAAAATAACCATGTCCCATCCGCATTGTAAATCTTAGATGGGTCAAATCGAGATAGAATACTAGAAAGAGTAACCTGTTCCCACATTTGAACTCTTTTATTGTCAACTTTCTCTGATTCACCGGACTCTTTATAGCTACCAATATTCTTTTTAGATTTAAAATGCTCAAACCATTCATTAGAAGCATTTAATACTTAGTATTCAATTCTTTGGCTATTTTTAATGTCGATTGTATAATAATATCCTTAGATATTAGTAAATTTTTGGCTTTTTAATGTTTAATATGCTTTACATGAAGAATTTCCAGATTATCATGTTTCCAGCCCTCAAATTATGCTTATCTTCTATAAAATTATTAATATTAATGTATTTAGATTTATTTTTAAATATGATGTATATTGATGATTGATCAACTTAATAGAAAAGTAAAAATTTTTTTTGATTGTGTTTTTTTTTCTATTTTTTCAAGAATTTTGCATTTTTGTTTTAGAGTGAGTGGTTTGTTTACTATTTTTAGGTTTGGCCATGTTTTATGTTTTATTGATGTTTTTTGCGAAAATATAAAATATTGCAAAAAACAGGAAGTTATGATTTGAATTTTTAAAACT
>CAKKLC010007975.1:28922-54901 GCA_918559645.1 Ceratonova shasta | reverse complement strand
TAACATCTTATATTATTTCAATTGCTAAGGAAATATATGGGGAAGGTTTGATGATTTTGGCCTGCATGATATAGAAGAATGGCTTGTGGACAAAGCTCTCAATGATGATGATATTTTGGAAAGTATGGTAGATATTACTAAGGATTTTAAAACAGTAGATAGTGAACCGGAAGAAGATATTCCTCCACCAGACAAAAAATTACTTATGGAAAAACTTCGACTTTTCGGTAAATCATAAAATTCTTTTATTCAAAATGATCATGTAGAACGGGCCTTAATATTCCAACGTGATCTGAAATTGTGTATGTCTGGTTACAAAGAACTCTACAACGAACTAGTCAAATGATCACAGCGTATGATTACTGACTAACTTGTCAAAAAAAATAAATCACTGAAGTTCTTGAAGAAGCACTACCATGTAGATCTGATGACTTATTTTATCTTTAAGAGATGAAAATGATCTTGCACCAGTCCACAAATGAGTTCGCACATTTTAAGACAGTGAATAATAATTAAAATATTCTTAATATGGTTTAAATGAAGTTTTGTTTATGTTTTTTTAACATATTAAGTTTTGTATTTGTTATTAACATACATATCACTATTTATTAAAATACGATGAAAAAAAAATTTAAACCTTACTGTTTACAACATTTTTTATGCAATTTCTGGTGCATTTTAAAATATTATTTAGGTTTTGCGATTTTTATAAAAATTAATGGAACGAATCTATCATTTTGCATATAAATATATGACTTTTTTTGTGCGATTTTTTTTATATGCGGATTTCCCTGGAACGCATCTACCGCTAAAAAAACGAAGTGTTTTTACTTTTTTAAAAAAAGTAAAGGTTTCATTTAATAACTAATTTCATAGAAATTTTATTTAAAAGAAGAATAATTTTTCTAATAATTTTTACTTCTAAATATAATTTTAAAATGGAATTAAAATACTTAATCTATGTTACATTAACATATTTGTAATTAAGATTTTACTCAAAAATATTTAATGTAAACCTATTGGTAGATTTATCTTAAACTATTTTAAAATAATATTTTTAAAATTTTTACTAACAGATAAATTAATTAAAATGTTTTGATATTAATAAAATTTGATAATTTTTGAATTATAAGTTTATTTTTAAGTATTAATTATTCTTCATTTCTATTAAAAAATAAATAAAAATTGTAAAAATAATAAATATTTAATTATAAATAATGTTATATTTATAATTTCTTAATTTGATATTAAATGATAAAAAAGTCAATAATAAAAATAAAAATAAAAATAGAAATAAAATTTAATTTAATTTAATTTTTTTAAATGACAGTAAAAATATATAAATATTAATAAAAAAATTAACAAGTTGTTAAATTATTTGTGTTTTATACCTTACTAAACAATTGAAAATTTTTTTTGGATCAGGTCCTTTTTTCCCCTATTACAAAAATGAAAATTTTTCCCCTTATTAAAAAAATGGTACTTTTTCCTTATATAAAAATAAAAAAATGTTGAATATAAATAAAGTAATTTAATCAAATTTATATATTTCGAATTAATTCAAACAAATTTTCTTTAGTGTCTCTTCCAAAAAAATCTTTCAATATCCATTCAAAAAGATGAGGCTTTAACGACAGCAAACCTTAACCCATGTTTTTTTTAACCTTCTATTCATCTTATATCAAAGGGTTTTAGCTGTTTGATTATTAACATCATTTATTGGGTTTACAGTATTTAAATTGTGGTTAACAGTTTAATAACACAAATTAATAACTTCCGAATTTCCTAAACACTCTCCACTTATTGTTTCAAATAACTAAACCTGGTCTACATACTTCAATTATTATTGTAATTAAAATAGCAGCAAGTTGTTCAGAAATTAATGAAACAAAATATGATTTTGATATTGTTGAAGTATCAAAAATCCTTAAAATCCATCTATTCTATCTGGAATAATACTAGTATAATACTTTGGTTTGATCCTAAACATTGATTCATCAAGTTGGCTGATCAGGCATGGTCCTTATAGATGAAATGGCTTTTTCGTAAAATAAATTGTTGTTTTTTCTCTTAACAAGTTATTAATTTTCAGAATTAAACGCTTTAAAATATTTAAGTCTTTTAGTAAATCAATAATACATTGACTACCATACGAAAGATATGCTACTTGAAAGAATGTAAAATTCTCAAGATTAAAAGCTGAAAAAACTATTTGTAATATAAGAAACGTACACACTTTTTTTGAACAAGAACTATTAAAACATCGTAATGCAAGTCTATCAACATGGTGCATATAATTTGCTTCAAGAAGTGCTACATTGCAACTCTGACAATATACAATACTTCTTATTTATCCTATTTTCGGAAGTAGGATACACCAGTAAATCTTTGATTTCCAAAAGGTCGTATAATTTCTTTGTAATTCTTATGGGATTTTTAATATTAATTTTTTACAAGTTTTTAAACATTTTTTACAGAAAAATATTTTTCAAAGTGGTACGTTTTATTTGGTTCTTAATAACTAATCAATTTGAGTATCAATGATCTTAATTAAGATTTCATCACTATTTATTTTTAGTTTATTATATAAAAAAATACCAGAGTTATGCAAGTACTATTTTAAATTTCTAGTGTCAAATAAATTATTTTAATAAACAAAATTTAAAATATTTTTTTATAAAATTATATCATCAAATGAATATCCTAAATTATTTCTATTTTATACATAAATTATAAATACTATTTTAACTAATTTTATTCTATAAAATTCATCTAATATAGTTAAATCTTATAATAAACAAATAATAAATTAAAATCTATATTTTGTTTAAGCAAACCATTAATTTATTCATCCCACTTGTAAGTAAATAGTAATATAAAAGAAGTAATTATTCCTATGTCATTTTATATTTTACCTTAAGATCTAATTATTAAAAAAAACTTAAAATCACAAAATGTAAAAAATTATAAATTTACATATAATTTTAGAAAAATAATTTATCTACTATTATAAAATTAAAACATTTTTTTAAGGGAATTTAATAATAATTTCTATAAAGGAGCTAGATTTAAAAACAGATAAATTTTAATTATGTAACCTAATTGCTCTTATTAAAATTTTCAATGAAAAAATTAGAATATTTTTATTCCTTCAAATTAAAATGATATATAATAAATCATCTATTTCAAGAATTTTTGTATTTCTGGAATAGGAGATTGAATAGATTATAGCTTAAATTAAAAGTAAATTAATTTTAGATATTTTAAATAAAACATAGGTTAGAGTTTAAAATTTGTCGGTATTTTATTTACTTATGGGTAATATTTTTATCAAAATGGGTTCTTTATACTTGTATAAGTCAAATTTTTATAAAAATTTTATACTCTATGAATTATGATGTTAAAGGTTTACAAGGTCTATTTTGATTAAATAAATAATTAGAACTTAATATTGTGGAAAAAAAAATCATTTATGAACGATTATCTCAAGCCATTAATAATTAAATGTCAACAAGAAGAATCAATAAAAAATAATGGATGTATTAAAGATGCAAAATAGTTAAGTTCTTGTTAGTGGAAGGGTTTTTGATAAATTCTAAAATTCCTCTAGACATTCTATTCCCTAATTAATGAATTTGAAGATGAGGAAAATATAGAATCTAATTGTGATTAATTCACTATTGGACAAACACTCAAATTTAATTTTATAGATTGATTCATGAGTTTATTAAAAAAATACTTCGAAAATGTTGAAAAACTAATAGCAGTAGAACATCATATTGTTCAATTTGATGAATCTTTGCTGCATAAAAGAAAGTATAATAGAGGAAGAATAACTCCTAAAAATGGGGTTTAGAAATGATTGATCTGCTCTTAATAGAAGCAATAATTAATTTATATACCATCAAAAACAATAAATGATATAATAGATGTTTTATTGAATCACATTAAATCTAATTCAATTGTTGTTACTGACTGTTGAATATCTTATATTGAGATTTTTGCACCTATGAATTTTGTACTCATAAAACTGTTAACCATAGCAAAAAAATTTTAAATTTTGAAACTGGATATCATACACAGAATATCGAAAATCTTTTATATATAACTAAAAAATTTTTAAAGAACTAATAAATATAGAAATTCTCAAAATATGGACATTTATCTAGCGGAATTTCTTTTGAAAAAAAAAATTTGAAAATAACGAAATTGGGATAATTGAATAACAACTCTTTTTATTAGCTCAATAGAAAATAATAAAATTTCTTGATTTTGATTTTTTTTAAAATAAATATATTTTAATAAAAAAAACCCACATAAAAATTTAATCCTGACAAATTTTAAACGTTGACCAAAAATATATTTAATATGTTTTATTTAATAAAAATTAATTATTAGTAAATTTGATTAATCTTGGCGTATATTTCGTGGACATGAGTGAATAAATGTTAATAAATTATAAATTAGCTTAATAAAAGAAAAAAAATGATGAAAAATTTATAACTAATTCTTTTATAAAATAAATTATATTAAATATAAATTCGTAAATCCTCTCATTTTCTAACAAAAATGTAAATAATTATATACATACTTTAAATAAATAGTATTTTAAAAAAAAACGATTATTTTTTATAAAAAATACTTTGAAATAAGATAAGTTTATAAAATAAATATTTATAATCGGCATTATTTTGTCGTTTTGCCATAACTAGAAATAATTGAAAATGTAGATCAACGATTAAAATTATTTAGAAGTATGAAATAGGTATTTATTCTTAAATAAAATTGATAATGATATCAAATTAAACTTTATAAAAATGTTCTTATACAAATACAATTTCATTAATTAAAGGTAATAGTTTAATTATTTATTTTATAATTCTATAATATTTTATTTAATAAAACTACAGATTTTTATGATATGCAATATAATATTTTTAATGATGAAATCAAATATTTTGTAAAATTTGAAAAATTATGAAGCAAGATGCTAATAATATCAAAATTTTCTAAAATTAAAAATTCAATCACAAAGTGAAATTTTTTAATCATTAGAACTATCCTGAATTCTTATAAAAGATTTTAGAATTATAAAACTATAACTTATATTACAAAATAATTACTGGTCATTTTAATTCTCTGACTTTGGAGTTATTTTAAATAATCTTATAATATTTTAAAAATTTCTTGGAATAAATAAGAGAAATATACTATTTTTAATATTTCTAAAATAAATAATTTGGATATTTTAGTTCTTTTTGAGGTTTATATCTAATAAGCTCTTATGGTTAAATTAAATCACAAAATAATATAAACGTAATTATATTTAATTCCTTTTCTATTTAATATCATACTTATGTAATCATTGACCTTTAATTTAGTATCAAATTAATTTTCAATAATAATTTGGTTTTAAACAAGATATATATCAATAATGTTCATTTATAAAATCTCAAGCTGTTCATAAATTTAATCACATGATTGTATTTCAAAATACTTACCTTAGATTTTTAAATTTAAAAAAGGTGAATAAAACAATAAGATTTCTTATAAAACATGAAATATCTTCTAAATTTAGTATGTTTAATGAGGAGAAACTATTTTTTATAACTGTAAATAAAAAAATTACCAAAATTTACTTTTAATAGACAAAGATATGTTAAAAAATCTCTATTTAAACTTTAATGAATATTTTCGATAAAAATTTAACTAATAATCAATTTTGTTGCAAATTATATAGTTATGCAAAGAAACTAGCAAATTTTTGATGATCTAATATTGTTTTTTTTAATTGGTTAAGATATTAATACTAGAATTGCTGATACTTACTGCCAAAGATTTTTATTTCGATAAATAAAAAAATTAGTATCCAATTTTTTTATTAACGTTCCTATGTTCTGGAAAAAATATAAGGTTTTAAAAACCTATCATAATATTATTATTTTAATTAGAATGTATATCTAAAATACTATAATGTTTATTTTCAGACATAAGGTTCTGCATAATTACCTTTTTATTAGTATATACAAGCTCACTGATTTATTGTTAAAAAATTATTGATTTTTTTTATTTCTATGTATTCATTTAAATTGATTAATGATCATTAGAATGTTATTGTCTTTTAAAAATTTTTAATTTATATTGAAAAAAATTATTTATTTAGTTTGATATTCAAATTTGAAAATTAATTAAATAATATTCAATAAAAATCTAATTAAAATGGTTACAAATTAATTTTAATTCAATAGATCTACTAACTAAATTGTTAGATTTGTTTAGATTATACTGTAATTATAAATATATATATTTTTTTTAAATCCAAAATTAAGTTATATTTTATTTTAAATAAAACAATTGAAATCTTTAAAATCAAAAATATTAATTTAAAATAATTGTGAAATTACTGTACCTTTATCAAATTACCAGAATTATGTTTCCACAATATTTTTAATACAAGATTTATATTTTTTTATTTATTGATTAGCATTTATAATCATTAAATAAATTAAATTAATTACATTAGGATTATTTAAAATTAAAATACTTTTGAGTAAATTTTTTCTCATAAAAAAGTTACTAATTGTAAATTTATTTTTAAATTCTACCAAGATTAAGAATAAAATTTTTTTGTGATATGGATATGCAATTATTACTTAAAAACGGAAATTTATTAACCAGGTATTAAGATAAATCTAATAACCTTGATTTCTGAATAATAATAATACTTTTTTTAAATTTAATAGAAGTTTATATTAAATTTCAATACTAGTATATTTCGTTTATAAGTGAATTTAAAATTACTGTAAGTGATAAGATAAATATTATCAACATACTTAATTCTTATATTCATTAATATATACTTTATATACACTATAAAATAATGTAAAAGTTTATTTCATCTTATTTAAGAATATAAAAAACAAAGACTTTATCCTTTATAAGTAAATGTATCAAAACTTAAACTCAACATCATATTTTTTTTTTAATTTAACCTAATTTTGTGTATTTTTTACCCTTTTTTCGCATTAGAAGTGCCTATTTTTACTAAACCTCGGGCATAGCACAGTTTTTTTCAGAAAGGTTTTTTTTTCTTCCATTTACTAAGCCCTTACTCGTAATATTCCCTTATTCGTTACTAAGCACAGAAAAATTTTCGAGCGAATTTTAAAAGTGAATATTTTTCTAGAAAAAAAAAATAAAGTCAATTATGAACATACTTATTACTAATAAAGCTCTATGCGGTCAATTTTTCTAATAAAAACTGTCTCGTGAAGGCTCATAATCAATACCAAGTGAACATTAGCCTAATCAAACCTTGAAGAAACCAAAGAAAAGAATTAAAAGAGAGTCCAAAAAAGCAATCAAAGGTGATCCGGCGTGTAAGCCCCTAAATGGACTGCTTAGGAGGCACATCTGTTGACATGGATCCTATCACAGCAAAATGGTTACCTAGTGTCTGAAACTTAAATTCTAAGTGAAGCTTGTGTTCATGCTGTCCGAATAAAAATTATTTATTTTAAAATATCACCTGATTGGGTCATCAAATTCATCACGCAAGAATTTTGTTCGCTTTTTAGTGACATCAATCTGCAAAAACCTCCCGGAAGATTAGGAAATAATAAAGTAGTCATTCGTTTTTTTCGTAACTGAACATAAAGATAATTACATTCTCGATCGCATCGACATCATGAATGAAGTACCAGTTTGTTTTGACACGCCATCTAAATTCACAATTGATTTTCAAGGATCTTTTGATGTTCGGATTGCAACAACAGGCACAGAGAAATCGAGCTTCACTGTCGTTCTGTGCGTGACTACAAGTGTTGTAAAATTACTATAATTCAAAATTTTTCGCCGTAATACGATTTCAAAGTTAAATTTATATCTCAAATGTTATCATCTTCCAGAACAAAAAGTCATGTATGTCGTAAATTGAAACTTCACTTCATCACACTAAGTATAGATGAAACAAAAAAATTCAATCTTTCATTGAAAATCTTTGCTCGTGCGAGATGCTGCTCCAGGACATAAAATTGATTATGTGATAAACAAATTCCATGCTAACGGTACATTGATAGCCATGATACCAGGCCATTTGATAAAAAAAACTTCATGTTTTTGACATCAGTGTGAACCAATCATTCAAATCTCGTCTACGAAGCAAGTGGGATCAATGGATGATTGATGGTTATAAGAAGTTTACAAAATCAGGAAATATGAAGCTTGCTTCAATCGAAGAAGTTGCAAAATGGATTTACGAAGCTTAGAAAAAGTTAAAGCGTCGACGTTTGAAAATGGATTCAAAAATAAAATCGTCGAATTTTATAACGACGGTAGTTAAGTTGAAGAAAGCGATCAAGATTTTAGAATGCGAAAAGTTGAGATACTTAAGATTTAGGAGACTGCGGACGGAAACGATGAGGACGAAGAAAATTGCAAAAAGTTGATCAATTTTTTAACAGCTGAATAAAACTTTGACAGCGATGAAGAAGAATTTGATGAATAATTTTCTTTTTTTTCTTTACTATGCTCTTACTCTTTACTAAGCCGCTTTTTACTCGAAAAAAAAACTTTTAAAATCTTCTAAGCCCCGAGCTTACAACGCAAAAACAGGTGATACAAAATACCCAAAGTATTGTAAATAATTTTGTCTAATCTAATAATTATTATTTTATTTATCTTAATTAAAATCTTTTAATTTAACCAAACTTATAAATTTGAATAATTTGTGTCGTTTACTAGTTTTTTTATTTGCAAACTTAATAAATAAATTAGTTTCAAACAGTAATCTGCAAAAATCTGATTTAATTATATTTCACTATTTTAAATAAGATTATTTGTCATTATGATTTAAATGGATATTTTTAGATAAATTTCTTTATCAAATAAAGCAAACAGCATACTATTTTAATTTATATATATATCAATACACGCAAAAATTGGATATGTAAAATTTTATATTTTTCAAATAGATTTACATTAATAGTAGTAATTGATCTTCATAATTCAGTGATTTATGATTTTAAAATATAAATATATATAAATTATAGCCGCTTTGATATTTGTACAAATTATAATATTTATGCATATTGTTGTGTAAAATAAATATAGTCAACTTCATAGATCTATTACTTTTGAGAGATAAAAATGTCGGTAAACTTAGGAGGTTTTGAAAATAAAGAAATTCTCAAGGTAAAAATAAAATAAAATTTATTAATTTTGTTTGAAGTAATTGGTTATTTTTCCAATTGATTTTTGTTTTTTTCTGATTTTAAATAACTTTTTCTAGTCGATTAATTGCAGAAATCCTTATAGTATTTGCCCTGTTATCAAGACTAAAAATATAGCTTTTGATTATTTCGTAGAATTCAAAAAATTCATCAATACATATTATTAAAGTTGAAATAATTCTTCAGGAAAAACTTCTTTATCTTGATTTAAAATTCGATCTATATTACTAAAAGATCCTTCTAAAATAAACTTATTTTCATTCATGAATTCTTCAAGTAATAAATAATTGCTTGTTTGATTTACGATTTTATGCTCTTTGGTTCTTTCATCTTAATTATTCTGATCTTTTTATAATAAAATTATTTGTTATGAATTTAATGCTTTGAACCAACAATTTTTAATTGTAGTCGCATATACATCATTGCACGCCCAACTAGTGTATATTCGTATATCTTTATATTTCTTTTTTTAATAAAGATCAGTTGCATAATGAGAATAGTAGATCCTGCTTAGAGAACTAGAATATATATAATGATTTAATTTAGATTTGAAATTTCTAATGATTTTGTATCTAAAGGCTGTGTAATGAATATTGAGTTTTGTGGCAAAAATACTAATTTAATACACTCGGCAGAAAATGTCATTATATGACTAAGGCAATTATCAACTAAAAGCTGTATTTTACTTCCTTGGATCTTAAAAGTGGTATCAGGATCCAATACACATTTATTAAATTCTAAAATTGTCATCCATGCATTTTTATTAAATCTATATTGGCAGAGATTATAATAATTTTTAAAATATATTGGATTCGAAAAATTTTCTATTTTTATAGCTTTAAGTTTATGTCAAGCATCCTTTTTAGTACAAAACATTATTAAAAGGGTTAATTTAAATTTCAATGATCCATTTCTTTCTTTTAAAAATTTCATGCTCTTATAAGGCATTAGTTTATAAAATAGTGAAGTTTCGTCATATGTTTATGTATTTCTGTCGAACATTGCATTATCTTCTAATTTGTCTCATCATAGAACTCAATATTATCCTCTTTAAATAATTTGAAACTTTCCGCACTTAGTTTCCTTTCTGAAATTTCGTTTCTTTTTTTTTTAATTTGTAAAGGCAGCCGTTTGATGCTTTCAAATTTTTTTATAATTTCCTCTATTTTAATTGCCTTTTCTATTAATTATTTTAGTTATATAATCCTCCTTTACATTCTACATTTAATATATAAAAAATCAGCGTTTAATTTAGCGCTTGGTTTAATTGGTTTCTATTCTAAATTCTTGCTTTGGAGATGCCAGCAGTTGATTCATATATTTAATCTTTGCTATCCAAATAATTTTTTTTGGTCTTATGCTACTCATTTTCTTAAATTTGGCTAAGAAGATGTTAGATGATCTCGTATGAAATTCATTTGGATATTAATCTGGATAGTCTATTATTTATTTTTTTTCAAGATGAGTTAAACTTATTTTACAATTATTTATTTCATTTTATAGGCTTAAAAAAAATATTTTTGTAAATTTTTTGGTAGACTTTGCAGGTATTGTAAACTTAAGGCGAATGATATTAAATCGAGGCCAAAATTTTTTTTTTAAAAGTGGTAAAATTTTGTGTTTATTTAAATAATAAATGTTTCTATGTAAAGATGATTCAACAAAATATGTTAAAAAAAATGTTGTGTAAAAATAATCTTAGTCTTTATAGCTTATAATCATAACTTTTAATAAATTAATCTGTTATGATATGCACTTTTGTTAAAAAATTTTAGAGAAAAAATTTATATTTTAATCGAAAATCGTTTTATTCGAACGCTTTCATATTTATATTTTATTTTTACTAATGTATAAAAATTTAGGCACTCGATAGCATGATATAATTTCTCATAAAATCCTAAAAAAAATCTAATTGATAAGCATTCTCTTTGCCCCAAACATCCGAGACAATCCCATATTTGCAGATCTGTCCCGGAATCTCGGTTTGGCTACAATTTGTCCCGGTTAAAATAATATTTTTGTTTTTAAACTTTGCAAATATTTGTAAGGAAAAATTTAAATCGTCATTTACAGTTAGGTTATTTTTATATTGATAAATTTCTGAAAATTGATTGGAAATCAATATTTGTTTTCAGAAGATACACAAAGCCATTTGTTTTAGTTGTAAAATACTTTTAAGTATAAATTTCAATAATTGCATGATTTAAAGGATAAAATTAATTTGTTTAGATTAAAATTCATAACAGCAGTAAAGATTGAAAAAGCTCAGGGAACGATGAATAATCGTGTGAGTTTGGATTCCTACAAAAGTTCAGAATGCTAAATCACTAGCACTTTGAACATTCTTTCTAAGTCTATTTTTTATCCTTTATAGTTGGGCTCAAGATATTCTGGGTCATAT
This sequence comes from Ceratonova shasta, assembly GCA_918559645.1. Taxonomy (NCBI): domain Eukaryota; kingdom Metazoa; phylum Cnidaria; class Myxozoa; order Bivalvulida; family Ceratomyxidae; genus Ceratonova; species Ceratonova shasta. Next base: position 43,270 of record CAKKLC010007975.1, on the reverse strand, counting down.
AAAGTAAGATCGTCATACATTAGTATCAAAGCTGAATCAATTACATGTATGTCAGCGATTATTTTCATAAATTGACAAAAACGAATGAGGTCTAGAAGGTAGCTGGAAAAGAAGAAGTATTTGCATTTCTCACTACAAAACATAAGTTTTGATTTAGTTAAAATGACTGTACAGCGGGACTTGCCAGAGGACTCTATGATTAAACATTTTTATTCAGAGAGACGGTGTACCGCAAAATTGATCTCTAAAGTATGGCTCCATTTATTAATAATCCAATCAAAAAAGCATCGAGTAATACAAATTTTGTCTCTCTTTTTACTGATACATCAAACCATGGATTCATAAAAATTCAATGGATCGTTGTACCATATTTTGATATAGTGGAAGGTGTGTTTGCAACAAGAAATTGGCTACTGTATCCTTTGTGATAAGCAGTAAGCGACCATCTTAAAAGAAATTGTAAATGTAATAATGTAGCAATGTTTATTATATAAAATTATTGCACAAGCTGCTGATAATACCCACTTAAAATTAAAAATGTTTGAGAGGATAGGATGGAATAAAGTATGGAAAAATCTTTTAAGAAAATCGAATCAAAAAATAATTTGCATTATATGTAGTTTACACATAGCCTACACCGTTTCTTGAGCTTGATGTAAAATTTTTGAGGTATTCATTGAATACATACTTATGAAAATTCAAAAGAATTTCCGTATTTTTACTTTGCATCATAAAAAATTTAAGAACCTATGCTAAGACATTAATTAAGTCTTCATTGCAAAGAAAAGCCACTCTGGAATTAGATTCCTTACTCTCATACGGGCAGTTTAAAGAATTATTGAAATGTTTAAACGTTTGAAACAATATTTTAGATAGGCTTAAAGAAATGTACATCAGTGATTCCTTCTTTCTTCAAAAATATTCAAATAAAGTTAGACTGTTTTTTCATTGTCAATCAGCTGAATAACATCAGTGACTTAATTTAGTTTATAGGAGTATCATCAACCGAATCTTTTGAAGTTTTTGATGAACTTACAACATTGAAAATCGAGCTTATTAATCGTCTGAATTGTACTTTTTTGTCAACTACTTCACAATTTGAATATGAAAAGTTTGACAAACAAACTCAAGAAAGCATCAAGGACAAAGTCAGAGAATCTTATTTGACAACAATCTATTATATTAATTTATGCAAAAAATAAGTTGATGGATCTTAAGTATTTTCATTGATTATTTTGAAAAATTATCTAGCTTGGAATTATGTCGAAAAATATTTTAAACATGCTAAAGAAAGATATAGAAAGAAAATTTAATATAATATCAATTGAGACTTATTTTTTAATGAAGTTCAATTGATAAAATCCTTTGTCGAATACAAATTAAAGTTCTATACTACTAGCAAGCTCGCTCTCAAAGAAGTATAGTATCATATTTTCACGCATTTTCCACAAACTTTTACTCAACTCGTAAATTTGGAAGGACTTGAGGAGTTAGCGGTTTCTTTAATAGGTACTTTGACGAATGCTGAGAGACATTTTTTGGTAGCAAAACAAATATGTAGCGATCAGAAAAGCAGATTGAAAATAGCGACTTTTGATTTCCTACTTACTATCCAATTCAATAGTAAATTTAATTGCAGTTAATTCAACGACAGAATTAAAAAGGATACAGTTTTCCTTAATAAGGAGAACTTTAGTGGAAAATATGGTTAGAAAAATTTGTAAAATAAAAGTTTTTTATAATAAAACTAATAAATGTAATTTTAAAAGATTTTTTTAATTTTACTCAAAATTCCAAATATGTCGCAATTTTCAACAAAAATGTCCTGAATTTTCAAAAAACCTTCTATCCTGCCTATCTTATCGACTATACTATACTATAATAATTTTGATTTTTATATTAAATTTTTGCCGTCCAAAACAGAAATGAATTTGTAATCAAAACTTATATAAAATACGAAATAACTTTATTATTGGTACGATAATACCAAAAAAATTATCAATTACTATTTATTTGATTTTTTTTCATCATAATTTTTTAATAAATTATTTTAAAATTATAGATGATCTACTTTTAGTAAAGAAAATGTAATATATTTATTTTATTTATAAATTTCATATTTAATAACTTTCTTTTTATAATTTAATATATTTATGCTACATAATATTATTAATTATAAAATAGATGTAAAAAATAAAGTTTTTGATAATCGTAAATAACATAATGAGGTGATGATAGTGTAGATAATATTATAAATCAGAACAACATGTTTATTTTGTATATTATAATAGATTTTTTTTAGTAAATAAATAAAAAATTTAGTTCATTAAATTTAAGTTTTTGCATATTATATTATGATTTATAACAAAAAAATGAAATAAATTGTTTAATGAATAATTAATTTTTTTATTTATTTTTTTTATTAATAAGTATATTTTTACTGATAAAATAAACGCTAATATTAAATATGTTATACTACGAAAAATCTTTTTTCTTAAAAATATGGTGAAACATTATTTAAATCACATGAATTATAAAAAATATTTATAAACTCTTATTTTACTTTATAAATGATTTTAAATCAAATTATTTATCCTACTTTTTGAGGATACACAATCAGTAAATTAAGGAAGGATATCATTTATATATTAAACATAATTAAATTAGTGATAGATAATTAATTAGTTAAAGAAAACTAGATTAAAAAACATTATAATCTCATTTATATTATTTATTTCTAATATTTTTCTTAAATAAACTGAATATGCAAAATTTAATTTACATTTCAGTTTTTTTTTATTTTGATTGAGTTCAATTTCAAGCTTTTAATCTTAAAATTTTTTGTTTTTTCTTGAAGTTTTTTAAAAGAAAATAATTAATTTTTATTAATATAATTACCGTATAATTTTAAAAATAATTTAAAATACTTAAATAACTAATTATCAGTACGGATTATTAATTGACAAGTTTTTATATAATGTTATGTTTTAATATAGAATTATATAATTTTTTTAATTTTTAGGAATTATTGAATAACTTTTTTCTTGCCCAAATCAATTTTAATGCTAGGAAATTCTTATGACATAAATCAAGCTTTTTTAAAATACATTTTTGATTCATAAAGATAAAATTATTTTATAAAGATATTTTACCTTCAAAAACACAATTTAATAAATTTTTTTTAAACAATTATTTTTAAATTTTGTATAAAACCGACCGTATAATCTTTATGTGTTATTAAAAAGATTTGATTTTAGAAATATTTCTGGAATTCAAAATTTTTAAAAAAGAATTTGTAACATAATTAATGAAAGGGTCAAAATACGTCAATTTTTTATTAAAAATTAAATACTTTTAGAATCATTATTAAAAAATATAATATTATATAAAAATTATGAGGGAATTTGAAATTAAATTATATTTATTAACTTAGTATAAATTTTATTACAACTTAATTTAAAAATCATTTGTTTTTTTTATTTCAAAAGGAAAATCAATTACTGTTTAAATATAATAATATATTTGATTAAAGAACAATCAATATGAAAACATATTTTACTCGCATTCAGAAAAATATTCTTACAATTTTGATTAAAAACATAATATTAATTATTTTAATATATTGCTATAAACTAGCTTAATAGTTTAAAACATAAAGCTAGATTATACCTTTAATTTCCTTATTTGATATTTATTTTGACAAATCTTGACAACATATCTTTATTAATATATTAAAAATTATTAATTTTTAATGCAAATTGAATACAAACTTTATCTAAAAGTGCATGTACACATTTCATAATAAAATTTTGAAAATAAAGTAAAAACACTTATATGGTGGTTTAAATTCATTAATATTGCTATTTATTATTCAATCGAAATAAAAGATTCTTTATTTACATTCATCAATCATTTAAATAATTAATATATTAATATTATTAACAAAAAAAGTAAATTTAATGTTTAATTTATTAAGGATTTTTTTCTAAAGTATAATTTTTGATTTTAACATAATGAAACTTTATAATTAATAATATTCAAAAATAAATTTTAAATCGTTAATTTATTTTCTTAAATTTATCTGAATATCAAATTAACGATTCTCATTAAACGATGAAGATTTATTTTTAAAATAAAGTTTACAATTTTACTTCAAAACATAAATTAAAAAACATTTATTAATAATATAAAAAATCTATTTTTCAATTATTTATTATCGTTAATTTAAATTATAGAATTGAGATAATATAAATTAGGAGTTTTATTAATGATGTTTTTTTTAAATATTATAGATGATTAATAAAATAAACTTCAAATTTCAATAATTTGATTCTTTAATTATTTAGCATGCTTTTAAATAATTAATTAAAGACTTATAATTTAGAATCTTTTTCATATTTAATAAACACTCATTATTTAATTTCCTGATATTATTTTTAAAGAAAATATTTTTTATTGCTTCAAAATTTATTTCAAATCATTATTTTATATTTAAATCTATTTCCTCAAATTAAAAATATTTTTTTATAATTATGAACTAATATTACCAAAAAAAGAAAAAATGATTGAGTTTAAAATTTAATATTAGTAACGTAAATTTAATATGCTTAGAAATTATTTTTCAATTAAAAAGATAAAAAAAATTTTCTTGGCAAAATCTCTAAAAGCTTTCTTTTAATTTAATAAATTTTAAAAAGATTCCTACAATAAATTAAACTAAGAATCTTATATAATTATATAATCACAGAGATATTTAAGTTGTAAATGTTTTTTATTTAAGGGAATAATATGTAATTAATTTTATTAGCTTAGTAGAATTAAGTAATATTTAAACATAATTTTTTCCCAATAAAAATTATATTTTAATAGGGTTTTACTTATATAACAAAATTTAAACGGAATAATCATTTAAAATTAATTTGTTATTTTTAAATAATTAAAATAATCAAAAACAAGTTAAACGTTATCATTCGCCTTTCAAAACTAAATTTATTTGTAAATATCATGTAATAATACCTTAAAACTATATTTAAAGTTCATGAACATCTAAATTTTATTAGATTAGATTTCATTAAATTATTGTATTTTAAATAAGGCTAGCTGTAAAAATTATTTCAAATAATTTAATATTATAATAAAAAGATTGCAATCAATACTAATGTACATTATCAATAAATTTTAAATCATTTTCTTCAATAAACTATTTATATTCATTTTTTACCTAACTATTTTATTTATACTGTACAAATTAACTTATTCAATCAGGTAATCTTTTATTATAATTTAAATATTCGGACGTATTTTGTACAAAAAAATTATAAGTATTATAAATATTACTGTAAAAATATTAATATTTTAATTTTAAGTTTGAAAATTAATTATTTTATACAATAACAATTATTTTATAAAAATTAAAATACTAAAATTGCTAGTTTAATAAAATGATTGTTATGTCGCCTCATTATCATTAAATCCCGGTTAAGTATATTTTTAACTAATTCTTATTTACAAAGATTTAAAAAAAAAGAAATTTAGGATATTAATTTTTTTGGATGGCTAAATTGGTGGATGATATGAGATTATTTAACATAAATTTAAATAGTTTATGGTATTATGCTTAAATTTTTAAATATCTTGTAAATATTTTATTACTAAAAAACAATATTATATTTGCTTTTAAATACGCGTGAAAAGCTTGATTTTTAAAAATGGAATAAATTTTATAATAAATTATATATATTCATCTTCTAAATTAAAATTATTTTTATTTGGAAGATTAATTTAATAAATGATAAACTATTATTTTATTAAAAATGTTATCTAATTTATTTTCATTAAAACTACTAGTAAAAAATTAGTTAAATAAAGAACAACGAGAAACCTAATAAATATAAAACAATATTATTTATCTAACAAGATTTAAATACAAATTTTTTGTAATAACATTCAATCTTTAATCATAATTTCATCAAATTGCAGATGTATAATTAAGTTTAAATATTATTTCCTTATGATTAGTTAACAATTTTAATGGAATACTTAATCATCAAATTTATATTAATGAATTTTATTATTTTGGCAAATTAAAACGTTCTTGTAATATTATCAGCAACTAAAGTCATCTATAAAACAACATTTTAGTTAGTTATAAACCAAAGTTGCCAATTTAAAATATCAAAAATTAGTAATAATTTGGTTTTTTGGAAAAAGCGTGATGGTATAAAATTGAAATTGTAAAAATGCACTTATGAACATACTTGAAATCGGGAGAGGAATATCATATAAACAAAACGCATTAAATTAAACTTTAAAATTACGCAATTGGCGGAATTTTACTTATTTCCGCCTTTATATTTAGGAAACAAAAAGCTTGGACACGGAATCAGCACGATAAAAAGAGGGAACAATAAAAAATTTTGTTTGATGAAACACAGAAATATAAAACATGTTATGAAAAAGACACTGTTTTTTTCCAAAAATGACAGTAAGTCAAACTATTTCGAAGAATTATTTGAATAAACTCTAATATCGTAAAATGGAATCTTCTTTATGAAAAAACTAGTAGTTAAGTAGGATGAATTAAATTCAGAAAAGTTCGAAGGTCTGAATATGCTCGTTGAGATTGATGAAGTTCACCTATATAAAAATAGCTCTAGAATAGAAAGACTAGTAGTATGTGAATCATTTTTGATCCTAGTGGTATTTGTAAGGAAACATGTAAAGTTTTTTATAAAGTTACAACACATAAACCTTCTGATTACTTCATATAATTGTTCAATCCAATGTAAAGGAAAATTCTATACTAATAACTGACTTATGCGAGCTTATAATAGGCTTGATTTTTAAGATACATTCATAAAAGGGGAATGACTTAAGATAGTATATTTATTTGGGATATGATAATATTCATAAAAATACTGTAGAACGATTTTATTGTGATATGCTTGCGATATTTCTTCGAAAATATTACAAAATAAATGATATGATAAAAGCTTACATGATGCAGACAAATATTTAAAATGAAGTTGAGTTCCTTAATTTGAAATAGTTATTAATTTATTAAAACAAAAACTATTAGTTTTTAATTTATTAATTTTTACCTTATGATCGCCGCCAACAAAAAAAAACTATTATAACATAATTTTGTTAACTAAAAACTACTTATTTTTGTAATTTTTAAATAAATTAAGAAAACTTAAATAAATTAAACAATTTAAAAATTTAATTTGATTTAAATTGATTCCAAGATAATTAAAAAATTCATTATATTAGTTTTAATAATATAATTTCTCAGTTAATATGAATAAAATATATTCTATAATAAAATTTTGTTACTTATTACATTATAATTTTTTTATCATTATTCAAAAATAATAATACAGAATAACATCTATGATTTTAAATAACTGTGAGTATATAAATATTTATTTAAATATAATTAGAAATTATTATATACGTAGGTTTTGTAAGAATTACTCATGATCAATTATTAAATATTATTTAGATTAAATTATTAACAATATCTTTTTACAATATATAAATATTTTTTCTTCTAAAGTATTAATGTAATATTTTAAAAGGGGCATTTTAAAAAATATAATTTTTTTCTCAAAATTAAAAAAATAGAACTTTTTTCTAAAAATTTAAAAAATAAAACAAAAAATGTATCCTTAATAAATTTTTTTAAAATTATTATATTAAATTAGAAAATAATAAGCATAAGAAGTTTATAATTTTTGGAAATATGCTGATCAATATTCTACGGAGATATTAAAAAATTAAAAAAATTAAAAAATTAAAATTTAATAATTTAATTTTTTATTACTGATCTTATTCTATATGTTCTAGGCCTTCATCTCAATCTTCTCGTTTCAGGTGCTAGAATTATGTTTCTACCTAATTCATGAACACATAAAGGCATTATTATTTCTGAATAAGAGATAATATATACTTTGAAGTAGTAGAATATTTTTCTAAGAATAATAATGGATCAAGTCTTGAATAAATAATGAAAGCGAATAAATGTTTACAACTAAATCCTAATTCATAAGCCATTTTACAGTTGCATTTTTAAAACTAATATGACCTATAAATTTTTTCAACTAAATAAATATTTGAACTTGATTGAATAACGCTATAAATTCGACAAACCGCAATATTTTAATTAAAGACCATTAATTATAGTGGGGGAAATTAAAAATGTAAACTGTTCAATTCTTCTATCATTAAATATTTTCAATATATAATTGTTTAGAGAAATCATTAAATTTGTTACATCTTGTTAATTAAATTTTGAAATAGATGCATTAAAAGATCCAACGTTGTTTCTTGTAAATTTATCATATTTGAAGAGTGGGCATTTCGAATAAGCAAATTTTTCTACTCCAATAAGAAATAATTCTAATATAAAAGTAATTATTAATATTTTTTGAATTTTCAAAATTTCTATCAAAATATATTTTCATCAAATTCATGTACAAGATTTTAATAAATATCATATAGTTGCCTTTCTCTTAATCTTGATCTAAGATTTTTTTTAATATGTCTTACACAATGACAAACTACTTCATCGGGGTGATTATCATGCAAAATTAATAATAAACCTGTTTCTTGTTCTGACATGAGTATACTAGATGAATTATTAAATTGGAAATGAATATTTAAATTATCTAAAAAATAATTTCAACTACCACAATTCAAAGATTCTACTAAATCAAAAGCTAATAATACAATCTGATCCTTTCCATCTTAGCTACATCAGTTAACAAGGTCCTTTTCTTAGAACCACTCAGAAAAGTACCATCTATTGTAATAACTTTTCTATTATGTAAATAGAAATTTTTAGTTTCTTTCCAAGTCATAAAATACTGTTTAACCTTTAATTTTCAAGTTGTAAATCAGAATAAACTAAATCAGTATTAAATTTTGCTGTCAGTGTCGGAAGACATGCATAGAAATTATTAATCTTGATTCTTTTTTTCCTTAAAGTTTTCGATGGGTTTTTAAGAAGTTATATATTTGACAGATTGCCCTGTCTCTAGTCGAACTTTGCTTATAACATCAGATGTTTTTAAATTAGCATTAATAATGAATTTTTCAGCAAAAATTCTTTTAAAAACTGAATACTTACAAATTGATGTTTTTTAACACGTTGATAAATGAACTGTATTAATTTTAGTTATAATACACTTATTCATTTTAATATTAAAACGTGCCATTAAATTAAATGGACATCCATCATCACAAGTAAGTTTTATGAGCTTTTTATTTCTATTTTTAATTTTAAAATAAATCCCTTAAATTGCAGTTGATTTGCTAAACAGTTCCATAAACTCATCTATTGATTTGTACGTACTTTTAAGCTGGGAATTCTACTGCTAATTGATTTAATTTGTTATTATTAAATTTGTGTCAATTAAAATCTGTCATTAAGTATTAATTTTTAAAATTATTTTTAAAATTTACATAAAAAAGTTTTAATTAAATAAAAAGCGTTCGATTTTTTAAATGTTATGAAAAAAGTTATATTTTTTAAATTTTGTTAAATAAAGTTCTATTTTTTAAATTTTGATAAAAAAGTTATATTTTTTTAAGTATCTCATTACAAAATCATTGTTGTATTATTTATAAGTAAATAATATTAATTTATTAAGAAAAAAAAATTCATAATTCAGAATTAACAAAATTCAAATATGAATTAGTATAATTAAAATATTTTTTTTTAATTAAATGCCCTTTAGGGTTATAAAAACTTGAATAGTTGTCTATAATAATCAAATTAAGTTTGATTTAAAAATTATTATAATATTTTGATGTTTTTAAAATTTAAAAAAAAGCGAAGATTATCTATTACAGTAAAAAAATTGATATTGACAAATTTTGATATTGAAAATTATAAAAGATAGGATATACTATAAAAAATTCCTTATATACAAATTTAAATATATTTATTTATAAGTTAATATAAATTCCGTATAATTTATTACAAAAAATTTGAAAATTTGTTTTCTTAAATTTAAAAAAGATAATAAATTTTATTTTTGGGTCAAGTGTAAAATTTAACTTGTACACAATAAGTGTAAATTTTTTTCTTTATAAAAACAAGTAAAAAAAGTAATGATGATAAAGTATAATTTAATTAATGATTTCTAAAAAAATATTCATTTAAGACTTTTATTTTAAACAAATGCTTATTCAAATATCATTGAAATTGTGTACCCATAATATCTTTTTATATTTATATATGGTATTTAGGCTTTGACCAAAATATTTCAATATTTTGAGTGTGATCTCTTGTAATAGGATCTACAAAATAATGTGTATGATTAATTGTATGGTGAGTGTAATTTTCTTTTTTTTATAGTAAATTATACGCTTAGCATTCTTCGGTTAAAATAATAGTTCCTTTTCTACACACATTTACAATTTCTGTAACATAAATAATAGTTGAGACTTCATCAACAAGATTTCAATAGATTTTTGCTGATACGAAGGAGGTATCAGCAATCTCAAAGATCCAACACTTATTTAATATTACTTGGCCTCTGAGATATTTTATTTATGATGAAAAAACCTATTGTTAACCTGTCAAACGACTCTTGGACCCCAATTAGTATCGAATTTTTTAAGAAGTAGTTTTTGCTACAATAATTTTTTTTAAAAAATAAACAATTGATTTATTTGGAAATTTCAACCTTTTATGTAATTTCTTTTTGTGTGTTCGAGACTGTCATTTCTACCAAATCTGCACACACACACACACACACTTTCAATAACCTATTTAAATTATCCAACAAGGAATAAGATATTATTGATACATACTTTTTGTACCCAACGCATAAACTCGTATTGCATCGAAATCTATATTTATCACTTTTACGGGTATATTTTGCTTCTAGGTCTTCATGCCCCGGTAGTTAAACCATCCTAGCTTTTCGGATACATTCTTGGAAGGACGAAATCCTCCTAGTAATTATCCCTTGGAAGCTAAATCCTTCAACCCGCAAAAATCGCCCACCCTACCAAAATTATGTATTTAACCTTTAACTCAGTTTTGCAGCACTCAGGGTAACGACTTTTATCGCACTGATATGAAGTTACTTTCTTGGCCAGAGTCTTTTGCTTAACGTTGCTATACACTAAATAGATGCATTTAAAGGTAGCTTTATTTTATGTAATAAATTCCATGTTTTATTATTAGTATCGGATTATGATCGTTTATATAAATATTATGGTGATTTTTTTATTTATTATCGTTTGTTATTATGTATTATCGTTTTGCCACCCAAATTTTAACATATTTAAAAAATCCGAACAAAGTGGAAAATTGTTGTATTCGGAAAATTGCACACGCGGGATATTTACTAATAAGATTTTGGTCTTTTCGGTAGATATTGCCGGGAGAAATTGGTCTGGGATACTGGTTGTATAATTTATATCTTACCTCTTTTATCTTAATCGAGCAATAGTTACAGTTTATTATCCTTCTCAGAACACCTAAAACTCTCATGTATTATATCAAATCATTAATATCTCCATAAATTATGGGTTCAAGGCAACTTGTAAAAAATAAAATGTCATTTTAAGGGAGGGATTTTTAAAACTGTCTTACTTAATATTTTTTTATATATACTTCCATTTTAATATTTTATTTTATACTAACGGCATTTCAATCATATTTCATTAATTTCTATAATAATATATATTCAAGTATAAAATTTTCACAGCAAGGGGAAAATTTTGAATCTGATAACTTTTTTTTATAAACAAGATACTTTATAAAGAGATATATTTCCAGCTGAAATGTAGTATAGCCCCTCCCCTGGATATTTATCACAGAGATACATACTTTTAAGGATATACTATATATATATATATTGTCTTGATGATTTCCTAGGCTGATTTTAATTATCCGTTTGTTATTTTGCGTAATAAACGTGTTTAGAAAAATAATCTTATTTAATCTTAATAAACCATAATAAATAAGCAAATCTTATTTTTATTTTATATTTACATATCTATAACATTCTAATTTTGTTTCTTTTATTAAATTATCTATTAAAATGTTCCTAAAAATTGATACTTATTTTTTTTGATTCCCGCCAAAATTTTTTAATTTAATCTCTATAATTTATTTTTATAAATATTTTATTTTTAAATAATTTTTCATCTATAAAAATTTTAATTAATTTCTTATATCGTGTTTATATATGTATAATATTAAAATATAATTGTATGTTCAAACGATTAATAATGAATATAGATGTGTTATAAAAAGCTTTAAGAAGTATTATTGAAACTGAAGATAGTGCAATTTCATATTTAATAAAGGAATCTATTAATCAAGTAAATTCTAAATTATTTAAATGTCTATCTTCTACAAAGATAGTTATTGAAACAAGAGTTTACAGATGTGACAAGAAAAATTGTAGAAATTAAAAGTCCATTTTCGCAAATTCATTCTGTTCTAGTCCCAGATTACCTGCGAATAAAATATTTGGATTCGTATATTATTTTTGAAACAAAGTCCATATCTCAAGTATTACTGGTATGATGGGTGGTCATATAAGACGATCACATACTGGTCTGCTTATTTAATGGAGTTGTTAACAGATTTGGTTAATTTTAGCCATCATGAATGGTGACGACTAAGTAATTGCTAAAATTACTTGAAAGGATACCTTGGAAATAAAAGAACAATTAGGAACACTATGTGGATTAAGTCTGGGTCTAGGCAAACATTTAAAATACTCTTGAAAAAAAATCCTTCTGGTAGAATCGCCTAATAGAACTTCAAATACCTAAAAAGTAGATACAGAAAGGCAAGTTATACCAGGATATATAATTTATACGGAAAAATGCAAAGCATACGGTCCAGCCTTTGGAGACTTGAATTTAAACCACTAACAGGTAAATCATTTCAAATGCTTTAAAGATCCTGAAAATAGCGTCTGCACTAATACAGTTTAAGGATTCAATAATTGAATAAAGACTCTCATACCTCCTGGCAATAGAAAACACTAAGGTATTAGTAAATTGCTCTGGTATTAGATATGGACGATGTAAAACAAGGAGAATTGGTGGGTATGTTTCTTGGTGGTCCTAAAGAAAATTTCTTTTAGCTATTTATTTGCCTCAATTATTTTTTTTTATATTTTTGGATTTTTAACATTTTTTAAATCTTGTTAATAGCGATATTTATAGTTTATTAAATTATTAAAAATAATATTTTCTTATGTTAATTTAATACCTCATGGATTTTCTATAAAATACTTTGATTTTATATTCCGAATTTGCAATGATGAAGAAATAAATATGATGCATGACTTCAAAAATAAAAAACTCTTCTTATATTCTTCAAAAAATCCCGCATATAAACACCCCTTATTAATGTAAAAATATCATTGAAATTTTTAGAAAAGCATATTGATTATCGTTTAGAGTTGAGGGAAACAGTAAACTAAATACTATTACTATTCAAAAGAAATTTTTTTTATGATTAACTATTAGTTTTTATTGTTAAAAATATTAACTTTTTTTATAAAACGAAAATGATACATAATGTTATTTTTAATTTAATCAGTCGCTAAATTAGACCAAAATAATATAAATTAATTCAATGAACATAAAGCTTTAAGTAGTAGAAACCAATTATTTAAATATAAATTTTATTAAAAAAAAATAAATTTATGATAGATTATAACTATGGAAACCAAGTTGCAAAAAGTTGCATATTTTTGGAACTTTTTGCAACTTTTTTTTTGCACCTTTAATGAGTCCAAATAATTTCAAAAATCAAAGTTTAATACGTTTATTTATTTCAAAGTATAAAAAAGAATTTTGTATTGGCCCAGAAAACTCGCTATTTTGTTCTCTATGCAGCTGTAAAGTTGATTTTAATCGTAAATCTTCTGTTGAAAAACATAGAAAGAGAAAAAAACACACAGAAAATATTCTTTTGCTTGAAGAAAAGTCTGTTAAAAACAGACTTTTCTCAGTGATTTAAATAAAGAATTCAATTTAAAATTAGTTGATGCACATTTATCAGCAGACATCCCATTTTTTAAATTTTGAAACAAGAAATATATTGAACTGTATACTTGTATGGGATATGAACTTCCATGAGAGTCAACAGCAAGAAAATTGGTTGAAAAGCTCTATCAGTCTGAGCTGAAATCACTTAAAGAACTATTTTTTAATGAAAAATTGTTTATTATATTTGATGAATCAGAAATCAAAAGTAAAAAATACTACAATACTCTTGCTGGATTATGCAGTTCACCACAGAGAATTTTTTTGATAAATTAAGAAGAAATAGAAGAAAATGTAACTTCTTCGATAGTCAATAT